>BMAO01015751.1:0-118728 GCA_019973975.1 Trichonephila clavata
AAAAAAATAATACTTTAGATTTCTAAACATCTTCAAGGATGTAGTTCCAAAAAAAAGTACATTAGCGGTATGTTTACTTACAGAATGCAAGAATCCACTTAATTTACGAGTTAAATATCATATTTATATTCTGTTCATTTTCTTAAATAACTTGCTTACATTTTAAAGATCTCAAACATTAAATTTTAAAAATATGCATTATTTCATTCATTATTCGATTTAAAATGCAAGGATTTTCTGTTTAAGTTATTATGTGGATAATTTAAGGTGTTTAATATTATCTTGAGTTCTGGCCTGTATGCTATTTATATTTGAATATATTTTCCCTAAAAGTTTATTCTCAATGCTGTTTTGTTTCTAATAGAGAGTATTTCTCTTTGAATTCTGTTTTAAAACTATACCAAAATAAATAAAGAAGTCATATTAAAGAACAATTTTACTGTGCTTAGCATATATAAATTAACAGTAAGCAGAAATCAACAAAGCAATAAACCGTAAAAGAAACTTCTTTTAAAACTAAATATTCTTCATAAAATTCTACGCAACGTACAGAGGAAATTTAAAAACATCTTCAATTAAATAGGGTACGTATTTTCAGTTTTCTATTTGCTAATTATAATTTAGCTCAATTGTTACTGTTCCGGGTAAGACTTTTACTGGAATTGAGCTTTTCTTACCAGCTTTGACAGAAAAATGTTGCTTTAAAAGAAAAAAAAAGAACTGTGCAAATTCGATGTTGCATATTTGAACAAAATGGTACCTTGAAATGAACCACAATGTCCCTGAGGAAATATGACTTTAATATTAACAAAGCAAGAGTTAGAATTCTCCAAGCAGTAAAGAATAAAAAATGGCAACGACAGCTAAAATCACATATTTATACATTTTTTTCCTTTAAGAAACAAGTTGAAGGGCTTAAATTTTCACGAGGTAAATTTGTGGGCACACGCAAAGATTCCAAACGTCAACTGGGAATACCAAAGTCATTTCGAATAACACCAAACGGGGGAAAAAACTAAGAAATTTGGGCTGTAATAAAAGAAATCTATATCTTTCAAAGACAATAAAGTCATATATTTTTTTTTTCATTTATTATGAAACACCGGGTTCTCATTAAAGCTTCTAGAGTTGTTATGTATTTCAGCATGCTTTAATACCCAATTAAAATGAAATATATTTCTTAAATTATAATCTCTTTCGCGTATATTGTAAACTCGCCATCTTATATTAATTTATAATTTTCCCGAGTTTGAAAAAAGTATTTTTATGCTTTTCGCTAATTAGTTATCAGATATGTTTGTTCGGTATTTTTACTCGGTACTTATTTTGTGATATTTTTCTTTTCTTGAATTACATTTCACCAAAAAAGCAGAAAAAATTTATGTTAACTGTGAGCGATGAATTTAATTATTTAGCATTTTACATGCTGACATGTACAACCTAAAGAACGAATATATTTTATTGGTAATAAAGTCATTATTCATATTTTATTTAGAAATAGAAAAACGTTTTTTTATTAACTATTCTATAAGAATGCACAAATATAAGTATTTATTTATTTTATTTTTAAATAATATTTTTCTTCAATTATTACAGTTAAATAAGAGTTATTCTACTCAAGTACTCTTTCAATATTTGTTTGAAAATGTAGTAATCCTTTAATTACCACAAGCGTAAATATACGTCTTTCTTAGTCAGTGTGGTATATGTCTCGGACGTATATATACGCCTTTCCGAAGAATCGACTTTTCTTTGCTTTCCTATCAGTAATCAGTCAAGTATCAATTTACGATACGATTTTAATTTATACTTTACATTTTCGCGTTTAGTCATTAAAGCCTATAAGTCATGAAGTCACTAAGCCTATGGTAATGTTTTCAGACCTCTAAGTGGTTTACTGTTTCTAGAATTTTTTTGAATTCAAATCAAAAAATTTCAATTTGCTTAGATTCTTGGTATTTTTCATAGAAATGTATAATTATTTATTTATTGTATTCTGTATTAGTATTATGTTGCTACTATTCAATTGCTTAGTTTATCTGCAAGAAAATTGCTTACTTCTCAATACCTTCTACATTAATTGCTTCAAACTTGATTAAATAAATATTAAATGTATCAACAAAAATAGCACCGAATCTCACAATATTTAGATTATGTTGTTGTTTCTTATCCCACTTGACCGACAGAGTCCATGAACCCGTGCGTTTTTAAGCAATCAAGAACTGTAGTTGGACTTGAGAGCAGCTGGCTCTTATGGCATCCAATACCACCCAAGATGTGGGCAGGAGCTGCTTAGTTCACATTGCATTTCGAACAAGGAGGGTAAACTTTAAGACCATCCACATGCCGTTGAGCTCTAGTATGTCCACTTCGTAGTCTAGCAAGAGTAGTTTCGTTTGGCCTACTGCTTGTCCCAAGTAAAGCAGCACCATGATGATTTTATTCATACCATTCATGTAGGGGGGCCTGCCTCCAAGAGGAACTGATATGTTGTTTGTCCCGGGTTGCAATTTTTGAAAAGGTAAGGCAGCCACTATGTGTAGAATCTTTATGGTTGCCCTCGCGGGCCAAACCATCTGCAATCTCATTCTCATAGACATGGTACCCACTGAAAAAAGATCTTAACATTAGCATTCAAGCTATTTAATAGCTGGATAATACTCGTTGTCGTTCTGTCACCATGCCTCCACCATTCAGATAGATGCTGAGTAGAGCTTCGGCTATCACTCAATATCCAAATATCTGTGTTGACGCTCTCAGTAAAGCAAAACTTCAAAGCCTCCTCAATAGCTAAGAGTTCTGCCCGAAATACTGAGCAGAAGTCAGGATTTCTCTTGCAGATCCTAATACCATCCCCCTTTTTTGATGAAAATTCCACTACCCGAAACAGCGCCTACTCCCATGCTGCCATCAGTATAGATCTGTAATGCGTCACACGGGACTTTATGAATAATCTCCAAAGCAAGCTGCCTAAGATACTTTGGATGCTGAGTGCCCTTGTTAGTGTGAGAGGATAATTCGGTGTTTTAAAAAAGACCAGTTCATAGAACGACGCAGCAACATCCATAGAGCGGGCCAGAGAGACATACTCTACTTCATTATGTAACCATCCCTCGCTTTCAGCATAGCTAAGTGAACTTTCTCTCTTAAGGCGACGATTGTTATGCCAACTCCACACATAACAAGAGGTTCTGTGCTGGTCTCCTATTTAGATTAAAATGTATATTTACGGCAAACTATTTTATTAAAAAATTACATTTAAATTCATATGCGAGCAATTGAATAATGTTTTCTATATATTTAATGCAGAAGGTATACAATTTTAATTCAAAGCTACATCCGTGAATTAATATAACCAGAAATGGATTTCATTCATAGAGCTTCTATCTTTTTCGTCTATTTCTTGAGAAAAATATTTACAAAAAATAATGTAACATAAGCCTCCGGCGAATAAATTTTAGCGCATTATCGTAATACTGGAATCACATGCTCTGAGAGTTTCTGAACTCGTTACATTTTCCAGAAAGTGAACGCAACTGAAATTTTACTCCTCCCGAAAGAAAAAAAATTCTCCTCTTAGAACTGATATAACTCAGAGGAGCAGCGTCTACGTTTTTGCAAACGAAACACTTTTTCAAGTAAATATGTGTGCTTCTCCTTAAACTTGAAATGTTTGTTGATTCGTTTCTGTAATAAATGTTTGGAAAGAATCTTCTTTTTAGAATGCGCGGGAAATGAAATCTGTATATAGAACATAAAAATGGGATTTAGTTAAAGTTAATAAGTAAAACTTCGTAGATTCTGGAACTTATACGTATGCTTTACAGCGACTTTGGCATATGTTTGGCACTAAAGTTACTAATATGGTAACCTTACAGCAGATGAAATCGTATTGGGTTGTCACATGTAATCGAAATCAGAAAAATAATATAATCCTTCAACAGATGAATATACCATTCTTTTTTATTTCATTACAAATTTGTATTTTTTATATTATAAATAAAACATATATAATCACATAATATATATTAAAATTAATAATGAATATCAATTAAAAAGTACCGAAAATTTGCAATATTCCAAAAACTGCAAGTTCCTTTAATGAATTTAATCGAACAAGACACGTTCAAAAAAGCATTTCTAAAAAGTAAAATAAAGTGATAATGTACGATTTATAGCAATAATCAAAAGCACAGGACTCATTTAAAAAATATCTTGTGTGTGGTACTCACCCACGGTATTAGAAATATCCATATTCGAAAATAGCACAAAATACAACAGAAGACTGAAGCAGATAGCTTTAAGAACAAATGCAATTTAAAATGGTTAAATTTTTAAGGAAATCGAATTATAATCGTTTGAAATTAATTGGGTGCCACGGACAAAACCAATAAAAATTAACTGTAATATACGTTATCCCCGTGACAATCACATTGTCAGATAATAAAAATATTAAGGTAACCATATTGTAATGTTATCGCCCATCTTGGCGAACATTTTCAACAACTTAGCGCGTAGACCCATGATATCGAATTAACACCAGTCTTAAAATAACTTTCCAACATACTTTTAAAAAATTTCTGTCGTAAATATGGGTCCTTAATCTTACCTTAGTCTTAATTTCAATTAATCATGTCCTTTATAACATGTACTGTATTCAATTATCCAACTCGCAATGGTTGAAATTATTATTATTTTTTATATCTTTATTCTAAAAAGCTTTGTATCGGAAAGCAATTTAAAACAAATACTTTAAACTGTGTGCAAAATTTTCAGCTTTCTTACAATAGTCAAAAGTAATTTTCTCAACACTATTGCATATTTTTTTTAATTTAAATATCTTATTGCAACGTTATTCTGCTTGATTATTTTTAAAAAAAGTGTGCACATTGTTTCTAAAGATAAACAAAGAAATCAGTTTAAGGACTTAAAAGTCTTTTATTTTCATGAAATATAAATGAAATTCTCAGGAACTGACTAGTACATGTTTTCATGTCCTCCAATTTATGAGTTTTATTTAGTGCTCCCATCTGAAAGTCCTGAAGAATATTTGTTCCACTCTATCATTAAAAATCCTTCCTTTCATTTTAAGTTAGAATCATGTGTTAGGATTGCTTCTGAAATTTGTTGTCATATCCCTTAAATGAGATTGAATCACCACTTATACATATGTGCGTGAGTGCGCATAACATAGAGAGAAGTAAAATGAATCGCCTTCCTTCGGGTATCATTACTCACTTATAGAAAATAGAAAGAAAAAAATATGAAAAAGTATTAACAGGAAATTAGGAGGCTATTGAAATGGATGTATAATCTGCGAGAAAAAATAATTTTTGTCCTTTTTTGAACCTTTTATTATTTCCTCTCTTATTTTGTTCAAACTGCGCTAGTGCGTTGAATATATTCGTAGTACGATTTGCCTTTGTAACCAATTTTGAATTTCCTTTTTCTTATCCTATATAGTTTTTGGTTTTGCATATTTTCATTCTAATGTATTTTAAAATTATATGATTCCGATCCTTATATACATTGGTTAATACTTTGGTATGAAACTTTATGCTTGAATTTACCTGTAAATTATGTAAATTTGTCTTTGTGTTCTTCTCCCGTGTAAAAAGTATAAGCAATAGGATTTTCTTCAATGAAGACATGAGTATGGGGGTTGGTTGTGTTTTCCGGAGATCCAATTTGTTACTCTAACCATAGTCTCACAACATTTTTGATCTGGCGCCCCCTTCTCTAGTGAATATTTTGATACCGCCCCTCCCACTCTAGAGAAAAAGAGTGTACATAATACATGGTGAAAACAAGAGTTAAGTTTTTAAAAATATTCTATTACTAATAGAACATATTTTTTAATTAAATTTTTTTCTAAAGCCCAATTTTTTTACTTGTGAATCTGAAATAGCTATAGCTACAAACATATTTAAATGTATTATATATTTTAGTCATAGATAGGAAATTGTTGGAATTGAAATACGCTACTGAATTTCTTCTTCATTTAAAAGAGTGGAATAAAAGTTTTAGTTTACCTGTCATAAAGACAGCAGGGGATTTGATGATACGAAGCAATTCATAATATACTATTGCTTTCAAAATAAATATAAATTGACATTTTTAGTTTTTAAAGAATCACACGTTGATTCCTGGTTAACATATTTAATTATGTTTCTTGGATAATATACATAATGAAATGCAGTGGACGAAACATTTTTCCTATTGCTCACAAAGACACTTGTGCTACAGAAATTAAAATGCACTATATCATTCAATTTAACGTAGGTCTGAATGTAATGTAATATTTAAACTTTTCATCCACTTCCCGAACTACCAAAATATGTGAATTTTCGTACATGTGATATAAAAATGGTTTAAATACATACAATCACCATAAGGTAAACAGTATTAAAGTTTCCTTTTGTTAGTACATAATCAGCGTGGTTTTTTTTAGTCTTTTTTGGACTATATTTGGTTAATCTGCCCAAGCCCCTCCGTGCCTTCTCAACGCCCCCTCATTTTCTCCGGGTCTTTTACTACCCCCTGAAAGCGTCAAACGCCCACGTTGAGAACCTATGCTCTAAACTCTTTTATGAGAGTTCAGTTCCATTTTGGGTATTCCATCAATAGTCTCTTTGTTGATTCTAAGAACAACATCAGTAAACAATTAGTCAATTACTTCTTTATATTCTTTCCACTAAAATAAAATCACCACTACCATCAAAAGCAATTTTAACTCCCTATTCCTAATATTATCATTATTTTGCAGAAAAGTTTTCAAGTACAGTAGAACATCGTTTATCCGAATCAATTGGGACCGACGCGATTCGGATAGCCGAAAACCAGATTTGATCCATGCAGTATATGAAACCAGACACTATACGAATATTGAAATTCATCACGTGCGAGAAACGTGCTTGAAGAAAAAGCAAAATAGATGCAAAATGTCGCAATTTTACCTTGATTCTGGAAAATAATCACTTATTTTTCGCTGTACCATTGTACGCCTTCTTTTTTTCGCTGCAAGGTCTCTGATTCTCTTGAGCGGCAGTAGTTGAGTAGGTCAGCACTGATTGTTGCTCGTACCTCTCCATAGCTGTCTCTAACTCATAAAACGCGTCAGCATTTGATGGACTCTTGCTACTTTCGTTGTTGTTGTCTTCATCTTCATCCGTTTCATCGTCGACAGGGTCGGATTCTTCTTGCATGGAAGTCACAATCTCGTCATCATTTAACATTTGAAAAATTCACAGTCTTCTGTATCGCATGCCATCCAGGTTTCTACATCCACAAAACTCAACAAAAGAGCACGTATACACCCCTCACTTGGAAACAAACTGACTCAATATTCCCTGCAGATGTTTACCAATTCTCACAGCTGAAATTCCCAAATATCCCTCACCTTGAGTTTTCCCGTCACTTTTGGCCTCACGCGAAACAACTGTTGAGCATTGCACTGTTTGTTGTGAATTATGGACCGGGTTGTCTGAGTGGGTGGAGCGTGGTTGACACCACCCTCAGACCCCGCGTGGTCTCTCTCGATAAAAGCCATATGTAACGGATTCTGTCTCAGTTGAATCTTAAACTTGGCTTCAGCGTAGCTACATGTGCTGTTGTTTTCTCGTAATTCTTGGTTTTGGTGTATCAGGTGCCGTTTTTATCTCGAATATTAGAATTCACTTTAGTTTCAGTCTAATTAATGTAATGCTTTAATTTGTTAAAGATTGTTAAGTTTATTGTTGAAAGTCATTGTTACCAATAAATCCAGGAAAAGACAACTCTAGGACTCCAGAATATTATTGTTATTATTATCTTATAACTCCACACACGCACGCAGCAGTATTCACCACACTGTTCGAAAACGTAACCGGACTTGGGTTCGGATATTTAACATCCGGATAATTAACGTTCGGATAAACGACGTTCTACTGTAAAATATTTTGCTTAACGCTGCATTAACTACAAATACAGATCAAACAAATTTAGGAGAATAACAAGTAGATTAACATAAACTCTTAAAATATATTTATAAACTTTCTCAGAATTTTACATAAGTATTTGGTAGCACGTTTTTCTTCCAAATATTCCCAGAAAATGAAAGAATCTCAATTCTCACACTCCTGAAATCGTTTTCTTCGCCGTCTCCTAACACAATTCAGAACAGCCGTGTTTACGTTTTTGCAACGAAGCACTTTCCAGAGTAAATATAAAGCGGTAAAGACATCTCTTTCAATTCAAAATGTTTGCTCATTCGATTCGACACTGGATGTTTGTGAAGTTTACCCCCCTCGAAACCGGGAAAGGTTAAATTGTAGTACTGTACACAAAAGATGTTGAGTTACAGTTTGGAAAGAAACTTTTTGGAAATTTATTTTTAGCTTTGGGTGTGATGCAGATTTTTGAAAATGAATGCGAAGCTCCATTTTGGTGTTTTAAGTACCTTTTGATGCAATGCTTAAATAATTGCCGTAGTCTCAGTACCGGAAAAATGGACACCCCCCCCCCCTTTTTTTTTTTTTCTTGCTTTAAGTAATTAAGATATCCGACTATATATATATATATATATACTTTTGGAACCGTGATTTTGCAAAAGCGTACAAACAAATATTTTTTTTAAATATTTAGTGTTACTTAAATTAGAATGCACCTATAAAATAGTTTTAAGAATATTATTATAATAAAATATTTTCAAAACGCAATATTTTGGCAAAAAAAAGAACATAGATTTATCTTTTTTCCAAAACATTCTCCTTTGATGGAAACACTTCTATAATAACAATATTTTGCTTTAATATAGCTAAAACTTCTCCAGAGAACCTGATATATAGGATTTTTTAAAAAATTCACATTACAGTAAGACGTCGTTTATCCGAATCAATTGGGACCAGACACCATTCGGATACGCGATTGTTCGGATAACCGAAAACCGAATGCGATCCATGCAGTATATGATATACAAATATTGAAAATCAACACATGCGGGAAACGTGCTTAAAGAAAAGGCAAAATAGGTGCAAAATGTGCAATTTTAACTTGATAGGGGGATATAATCACTTAATTTTCGCTGTACCATTGTACACCTTCGTTTTTTCAATGCAAGGTATCTGGTTCTCTTCAGCAGCAGTAGTTGACTAGGACAGCACTCTGATTGTTGTTCGTACCACTCCATAGCTGTCTCTAACGCAGAAACGTGTCAGCATTTGATGGATCCTTGCTACTTTCGTTGTTGTTGTCCTCGTCTTCATCTGTTTCATCGTTGACAGGGTCGGATTCTTCTTGCACAAAAATCACAATTTCGTCATCATTTTGCATTTGAAATCCACAGTCGTCTGCATCGCATGCCATCCAGGTTTCTACATCAACAAAACTTAACAAATGACCACGTATACACCCCTCACTTGAAAACAAACTGACCTAATATTCCGCGCAGATTTTTACCAAATTACACAGCTGAAATTCCCAAAATATCTCTCACTTGGGTTTTCCCGTCACCTTTGGCCTCACACGAAACAACTGTAGAGCATTGTACTGTTGGAATACGTATCCGGACTTAAGTTCGGATATTTGAGGCTCCGAATAGTAAACGTTCGGATAAATGACGTTCTACTGTACATATATTTCCAGAGTTAGTACCAAATAAAATAATAATCGGTGATTTTTTTAACATTTTCCCACTCTGATGTGTTGAAATATGGATAAATCCACACCTAAATTATACAGGACCGCTTTTCCGCTTAGGCGCACTAGGCACGTGCCTAAAGCGCAAAAGATTTGGGGGTGCAAGAAATTGGAGGGTGAAAAACGAGAAAAATTTAAAACTGCAGCGAACGCACCACCTCCTAGCGAGTCATGAGAGAAGCAATTCTTCCCTTAAGACAGTAAAGACTGAAATTAGATCTACTTTGGAAAATGCAAAGCTTAAAATTTTGATGTTGCTATGCACTAAAAAGGATGTTACCATGGAAATTGATTGCAATGAAGTTATTAATGATTTTGCAATGAATAAAATTGAAGAAAGCATTCGTTGTAGCAGTGCAACAAAAAATAAGGATATCCTAAAGGAAAAGATAGTAAAGCGATAAGCGATGAAAAAGAGGATAACTAACAAGTTGAAAACAGTTCATACAATAATGTGTTCTCTATACCATAATTGCAAACGATTTCATTAATTTACTGTACTAATTTAAAAAAGGGTGTGTGTGTGGTCCGTGATGTGTTAAGTAAGAAATGAAAAAGAGCGGCCAAACCATGCCACTCTCCTTTCCTTATGTTCACCATCCCAGGACACAGCGGGTCCATTGGTGGTGGACAAAAAAAGACTCTCCAAGTAGCAAAAATAAAGAAAGGGAAAAGAGTAAGAGAAGTAGGAGAAAATTCCTCCTAGGGTTTACAGCCCCGGGATCCCGAAATCGGTTTTTTTTTCAAATCCCGGGATTTAATTTTTGTCTGAATTATATTTTGAAATTATTTTTCAAAGTATTGAGACTTTGGTATTACATTTAATGTATCTTATTTACTTTTTTTGTACTGTATACGGTTAATGTTAGTTTTCTTACGTGTTGAACCTTGAAGGGTTCGAGGAGGGTATGTATGCTAAACTGTGAAATTTCATATGTTTTCTCTTATTTTCATCTGTAACTTTCTCCCAATCGCGAGTGGGGTCAGAAAACGGATATTTCTCCCACCCTCAGGATATCCGGTGTTAGCTAACTTGGACAGAGGCATTTAGAATTTTTGGAAGATATCTAGTAGGGTTTTCAGCCCCGGGATCCCGGAATTCCGAAACCCCTGGATCCTGGAATTCCGAAACCCTGGATTCAGGTGTTTTTCCTAATACGGAAATCCCAGGATTAAAATAACTAATTCCGGGATTTAATTTTTGTCTCAATTATATTTTAAAAAAAATTTCTCATAAAAATTTTCTAAGAATTTAATTTTTCAGAAATTTATATTCTGTTTATGAAATATGTACGTAGAATTTTTTTGTGCAATATAAGTGCTATATGTAAAAAAAAATATATGCACTGTATGGGAGAGCGTCGCACAGATCTAAGTGGCTCACTGCAATGCTTACACAATAATATAAGCAACATCACAAGAATAGATTTTGTCACAGTTTCTTCTTCAATTAAATGCCGTTAATTAATAGCGGACCTGCTTGGAAGATTTAAGACACTTCAAATCCCATTGCATTACTAACAGCTCATGCAACTGGATCTTCAATTTCAAATGAGATAACACTTGAAAATGATTCACATTCTAATTCAATAACTGGATCAATTTATATACAAAAATCATTAAGTGTAGCAGAAGAACTAAATAAAATTATCAAAGAGGTATATTCACCAATGCAGTCTGTTAGATTTGAGACACTGTCATCCAAAATTCAAAAAGAAATGTCTCTTTTTTGAAAATGGAGGGAGACGTGGTGACTACCTGAAAAGAACATGTTCTTATTTAATGACGATAACACCTACTGGTAAAGAATTGGAACGTGCATTTTCTACGGCAGGACAATGTGTAACAAAAATAAGAAGCCGTTCCAACGATGAAACGCTGTATTTTTATAAGCTTATTTACAAAAACACAAGAAATGAAGAAATGCTTTTTTTAATTCCATTATGTACTATTTATTTTATTTGTTTTTATGATGAATTAACTTTTTTTTCATTTGTTTCGTTAAAATAATATTAAATCAATTTTTAATTATATTTTCAGTTTTATTATGCAATTTAACTCTGCTAATATGTAAGTATTTTTAATAAATAGCCCAATCCTAATCCCGGGACCAATCCCGGGATTTGGATAATGTAATCCCGAAATCCCGGGATTGAAAATATGACATGAGATTGCAAACTCTAATCCCTCAATAACCAAAACTGGCTAGATAAGAACTGAAGGAGGGGGGGGGGTGTTCTGAAAATAGTGGGGAGGGGGCGTAACAATTTGAAGTGCCTAAGGCGCCGGGGAGGTTAAAAACGGCCCTGAAAATATATATTTCAAAAATTATTTTTCAGAATCTGTACAGAGGTCTGAGCTATGTACAGACAAACTATTATTATTACAAGGGGTGATCAAATGAAAAGGTACGAAACGACATAAAAATGAAACAGTTAAATATTTGCATATTCCGCCAAGGGAGAATGTAGCGAGACATCTCGGGATGCCATTGGAGACTCTGACTGGGATCGGATCATGCGCGGGTGCCCGCATGCGCAGGAGAGAGCAAAGGCTCTTATAAAAAGCGGCGTCCAAATGATGCGAGCACAGAATACTCGAGCACAGAAAAAGCATTAACTCCGATGTGTACTGTGAGACACTCCGACGCCTACGCAGGTCCATCAAGAACAAAAGACCGGGGCTGCTCACGGAGGGTGTGGTTCTGCTCCATGATAACGCGCGTCCACACGTCTCCAGAGTCACACAAATGGAACTGGACAAGTTCCAATGGGAGACGTTGGACCATCCGACCTACAGTCCGGACATGTCACCCTGCGATTTCCATGTGTTTGGTCCACTGAAGAAACACCTGAAAGGAAAGCGCTTCAACTCGGACGACGTACTCAAGGACACTGTGAAGGACTGGGTCTCGTCACAGCCACAGGAATTCTGGAACAAGGAATCCTGCGGCTTGTTCATCAGTGGGATCGTTGTGCTCAGGCCTATGGTGTATATTTTGAATAAAGTCTATATTTGTACCCACCGTGTCGTTTCGTACCTTTCCATTTGATCACCCCTTGTATTATAGAAGCATTTCCCATAAAAGAGAATGTTTTGAAAATAGGTAATTCTATGCTCATGTTTTGCCAAATATTGCATTTAAGTAATTTTTTATTGTAATAATATTTTTTAAAAAAAATTTTACACTTGCATTCTAATTTAACGGACACTAAATATTAAAAAAAAAATATTCGTTTGTACACTTTTGCAAAATTCCGGTTCTGAACGCAGTCGGATACCTTAAGTCTGTTGATAATATTGCAAAGATACAACATATAATCAAATGCGATTGGAAAAATATTTTTAAAAACTGTGTTACAAATGCGCTATGACCTAGAAAAAAATGGCCTTGTGAATAATTAACAATCTTTACATGAAAAACTTTGTTTTCAATTTACATTTAAATCTTATAAATGTAAATTTTGAGTAATAATATTAATTAATTAAAAATATGTTTACTATAATGTGAAATATATAATACAATATTTAAAGTATGTTACAGCACATGTAAGTGTAAAATAATGTTTTAACTAATCAATATTTTTTTTTTGTTGTTTCTGTCCTAAAATTTAAGTAGAATAATTTAACGAAAGTTTTTTTTTTATCATGTATGCTTCGGACTATTTCTTCTTAATGTCTTTTTTTAAAGCTAGATAAACCCCAAAACCAAATACTCTCATATGTATAATGATTTTTATTATAACCCTTATCGCGCGTTTTTGAAAAGCTGTAGTGTATTTCAGAAAAGAAATATTTTTTTCGAAACTAAAAAGAAATCATGTTTATATAATGATTTTTAATTTTCAAATTTAAAAAAAAAAAAAACTTTATCCTTATTATTATCAAAATTTAAAACTTAAGGGGAAATGGTACAATTTAAGCAAAATTTTTTAATTTAAGGATTTTCAAAAAAAATTTTGGTTGCTTTCTATGTGTATATAATATGCCAAACCGATTTTATTAAAATTTCATAAAAAGCTCTCCATTTAATTTTTAAGGAAAAAAACTTAGAAATCGTGAAGTGATTTTAAAATGCTATCTTCCTACAACAATTTACATACACGCATGAAATTTGATTTACATGTACATCACACTATGTATAACAAAAGTTGGTATGGGTTTTGCAATAACATGATTGGTATTTCTACAATACTTCTTTTTATGAATGCTTATTGAAAATTCCTTAAAAAATGTACAAATTCTGAGTTCAATTATTTTTTGAAAAATAAGTATTGCTCTGATTCAAAAAATGCATACCAACTTTTGTTACATGTACTATTAGCAATAGGTAAAAAAAAAATTCAAAGCTTTACGCACAATATAGAAAAAAAGCCTTAGCAATTTGAATGAAGACAAACTAGTTATTTTATCTTTCTCCGAGATAAATAAATTTAAAGTTTTGATCTGCCATAGGTGTGTGAATAAAAATGAAGTCAAAAGCTATCATAATTCTGTGTTTTTTAAGTTTAGAGCTTTCAAATGTTGTCAGGTTATTGAAAAATATACAATAAATAATTTAAGCTAAAAAAATTAAATTTGATTCTTTGACCGATTTTTTTGTCAATTGAACGTACTGCGTCCCCTTAATGTTGGATTTTTATTTAAAAATTTGATCTATGTTTACAACGTAATGAATGTGAGGAAACGACAATGAGAAATAACTATATTCTGACTGTATTAATTTTATTCTCCAAACTTTTTCAACAGTGTAAGGACTTTAATCCTTGACAGATTTAATGAGCATCAATGAGCTGGAAGCAGAATGCACGTAATAGAGTAAAATGAGTATAAATGAAACAAGGAAAATTACTTCAATCAATCAATCAACATCAAGGTTAATTTAATGTAATATACACGAGAGAAGTATAATATATATTAACCTTAACTTATTAAACTTAAGCATTCGAAAAAGTTTACGTTATGGTTTCATATAAAAAAAAACTTAATTATAAACCTCAGCTCGGTAAAATTTCATTTTTCACAATTCGACTATATCAACAAAACAAACTTAAAATTTCAAACGTTCTTTCTTCTGTGTGATCATTTTTATTTATTTATTTATTTATTTATTTTTTGCGTTATCGTAATGTGAAAATCCATGAGGTCTAAATTACGGTTTTCTAAAAATTTCTAAAACTTCACCATGCATCAAATTTCCACACACTTTTTTTTATAGATATAATTTCGATAATACGGTCTGATATTGAACTCCATCAAAAAGACTATATATTCCTAAACGAAAAATTTCCGAACAAATTTGTCAAAACACAACAAGCTATAGCATGTATTTGTCTCCAACAGCATTAGATTGATTGCACCACGGAATATAACAGTGCATTTTTAAATATTATAAAAATAAAACGTTAGTTATATGAGAGTCGTCTTGAAAATCAATTTTTTGAGAAAAGGGTGAGCATCAGTTCTAGTCAAGTACAGGTTTCTTCGTTTAAAACAATCATAAATTTGGGTATTTCAAAATGGACATTCAAAAGCAAGGACCGGTATCAAAATCAATACAGTAGAACGTCGTTTATCCGAATCAATTGGGACCGGACGCCACTCGGATAATCGATTGTTCGGATATCCGAAAACCGAATGCGATTCATGCAGTATATGATACTGGACACTATACAAATATTGAAAATCATCACATGCGGGAAACGTGCTTGAAGAGAAAGCAAAATAGGTGCAAAATGTCGCAATTTTACCTTGATGGTGGAAACTAATCACTTATATTTTTCGCTGTACCATTTTACACTTCATTTTTTCATGCAAGGTTTCTGATTCTCTTCACAAGCAGTAGTTGACTAGGACAGCACTCTGATTGTTGTCGTACCACCCATAGCTGTCTCTAACGCAGAAAAGCGTCAGCATTTGATGGACCCTTGCTACTTTCATTATTTTTGTCCTCGTCTTCACCCGTTTCATCGTCGACAGGGTCGGATTCTTCTTGCACGGAAGTCACAATCTTGTCATCACTTAGCATTTCAAATCCACAGTCTTCATCGCATGCCATCCAGGTTTCTACATCAACAAAACTCAACAAAAGAGCACGTATACACCCTGTCACTTGGAAACAAGCTGATCTAATATTCCGCGCAGATGTTTACCAAATCACACAACTGAAATTCCCCAAATATCCCTCACCTTGGGGTTTCCCGTCACTTTTGGCTTCACACGAAACAACTGTTGAGCATTGCACTGTTCAAAAATATATCCGGACTTTGGTTCTGATTTTTGACGCTCCGGATAATAAACGTTCGGATAAACGACGTTCTACTGTAATGAGTTAATTCTAAACATGGAAATTACGAGTATATGTGGAAATAAAAACTTGTCGTTCAGGGACCAGAGAACACTGAGAATTATTTGCTAAAAATATAAATCCATATCAAAGCAAATAGCGGCAAATTTAAACATAGATGCAGAGGGTATCACTTGATGAAGAACAGCTCATCAGCATCATCATAGATTAGATTTTTATGCCCATATGCAAAGCACAAATCTCTCATTGCCATTATCATTAACGAAAGATGCTAAAAGTTGTGAAGACATAACCTTAATATCTACGTGTAAAATTTACTGCATATAAAAAACTATTATTTCGCAGGAAGATATGCAGGTGATTATAATTAAAGTACCACTTTCAAAATGCTGTAAGAAAGGTACCACTGCTCAGAATGACATCAAATTTGAACCGAAAATACTTGATGAAAAAGGGGGAAAGGTATGATAGAAGAAAAATTCATTGGTGTTTTTATTCTTGCTTTTTATGCGATTTTTGACTCTAGGACAGTAAAAAACAGCTTTTTCTCATTTAATAGGATACGATCTTGCTACAGTGGATTGACCTTTCACTAACTAGGCAAGAACTGTTGAATGAATTTGAAACAATCACGCGCATTGAACATTATAATTGGTTTGATGTGCAACTCATTCCAAACATATCGTAATTTAATTTAGAATGTCATTTGTAGCCAAATCCATTATGCCGCTTACAGCGCTATCCATTGACACAGTTTGGAACACTTTTTCTAGCGCTATACCGTTGAACCCTCTTTTCAATTATATTCAGTTAAAAATTAAAGTCATAAAAACCAGTGATTTTTTACAGCATTTGAAAGTTGAACTTCAGTTATAATCACCTTGAATGCACATCGATTTTAGTTCGGACTGTTACTGTTGGTAAATTTCGTGGTAAATCTGAACATCCTTTTATATCCAATAGTGGCTGATATAATTATACTTAACATTACAGACAAGTATATTATAGCAACCTGAAAAGATATCTATTATTTTGATTCGAAATTTCCTTAACAGAATATTTGCTCTTGAAGAAGAGTTTGAGTGACGGAGAGAGAAGAGATTGGAGTATTCTCCCGAGAATCAACACGTTAAAGATTATGAGGGAAAATAACTCTGAACTGACCTGATAAGGATATTTTTTCTGATTTTATTGACAAATCTTCACGTCTGGATATCGGCAGATACCAATACGAAAAGCTTTATATGTAACTGCGTCTTCTTAACTATTATTGCCAATATCTTTTCTTATTTTTAAAAAATTCTTTAATTTTCTTCTGCACATCACTACGCGCGTATCTGTTTCTTCTGTCTTCACTTTTAGTCTACTTTGTCACTAATAAAATATTAAGATTGATAAGCAAAAACCTAGAAAAATGATTTGTTCAGTGTTTATATAAAAACTAAATTTTTAAAAACTAAAATATTTATTACTATCTCTTTTTTTGTTCAAACATGTACCTTTAGTTAGAAAAATATATATATCGCCGCATGTGTAAAGAATTCATCTTTGTGCACGTGCATACAGAACACAAAGATGAATTACAAAAAACTTAATTTGCTTATTTCAAAAAATCTTTTTTAAATTGGTGCTAAATTCAAAAAACATTCCATAATATTCATTTTTCATTAAATCACATATAATATTCTTCATACTCTGTTAATACAGAAAACTTTATGATTTACAGTAACGTAAAATTTTAAAAAATTTTAAAATCAAATTAAATTATTCATATGTGAATAAAAAATGCGTATCAAAGAAATATTCCGTCTCCCTTGAGAAAAATTAACTTTTTTTGGCAAAAGTTTTTTTTAAAAAACCATGTTTAATCTTAATCCATTCAAAATCTGGCTTTTGTCAAAGCTGAATGATAAATATTTACCAATGTATTTTCCAAAACCACTAAATCTCAAATTTTATTATTTTTGTCGCTCCTATATTTACATTGTATCAATTTAAAAGATGTCTCTAAATGAAGCAAAAAAATATATTTCCAGGAAATATTTATTTTACTTCTCTTCCAGATTTTGGGGCAATAAAGATCTTGGGATCTTTCTTTTCTTACTCTGCAACAGAACAAGAGAACTGAAAAAAAAATCTCTCTCTGCCCTATACTTATATCTTTTTTTAGATATCAAAGAGAGAGAAAAAAACTCCCTTGCTCTTTCCTTGAAAAAGTAAAAAAAAAGAAACATAAATAAAAATTCACATTAAATGAGCTTTTTAACCGAAAGAAATCCAAATCTCGTACTTGGCTTTTCTGAGAGGAGCAGCTATGCCACTTCTCAACTCTACTTCATCCATCTTATTTGTGGAAAATGGTGTCCGGAGTGAACCTGGCATCATCATTTTTCGTCAGACGTCCCCTTCATGTCCCCAAAGGGACAGCAACGTACCATTACACAAATGCTATGCCCCTGTATTTACGTCTACAGCTGAAAAGCTTTCGGAATTTTTCCTCCTTGCCTGATTCTTGTTTAGTTTCCTTTTGTTGACATCCTGCGTATATTTATGTATACATCTGTGAGAAAGCATCCCTTTTGTGGTGTTTATCAAAGACTTCTCCCAGCAGCATATATTTGATGCTCAGATTTATGTTTAAATTGACTTTTCACCGCTTTGATATGTTGTTCAAAGCTCTGAGTAGTCACTTCAGTGTTTGTTATGAGCTCTTAAATTTAATATGTTTACTTTTAATTGTAGATACTTCACAGTTACGCTTAAAATAATTAAAATAACCTTGGATAACATTGCTCATGTGGTTGAGGAAGCCATTATAAACCTACACATAGTATTATGCATGTATGAAATACGCAAGTAAGATGTACTGTATATTTCCATGTATAAACCGAGAATTTTCACTAATGTTTTAAAGCAAGAGGATAGGCTTCGTAGTTTACAAAAAAGGGGATTTTTTTTAAATATTTTCTGTTAGCCATACGCGACGATTTTAACCTTTCTACTATTTGGGTGTTTTTGAATGGAACTAATAAAAAAAGGGGTTCTAAAAATAAATGACAAAAATTCTTCAAAATATGTGTCTGAATTAGAGTTTTGAATATTTCGTAAAATTCACATTCACCCATTGTGATATAAGAATTTGTATGAACATCACGCCGCGAGCCTTTCTTCGAGGAGTTGAAACATACAAGGCGCGGACGGAAACTAAGTACCGTTTTGAAAAACTCATATAAAAAACCTGTTATCAAACAAAATTTATTTTAACATCAAAGAGCATGTTGAAAAATATTTTTCTACATAGTTACCATCGTTTTTATATCGAGATACCAAATTTGAAAAGCCGGACGATTCCTGCTTCCATCTGAAACCCCTTGCCTACCCGCAAACCCGGCTAGGTGTGTATGGGAGAAACTGAATAATCAACAGACATTATTTCACACTAACTATTTTATTGTTACCAAAATATCAATCAGACACAATAACAATCTAATTAAAATAACTGATCAGATAGTAGAGTGCGGAGGTGAGATTCAATAACACGGGGATAATACTACGGACCCTCAACTGATTCTACGATAGCTTAAATACGTTCAATATAAACTACGTCGCATACTAATAAGCTATCTTCTAATTAAACAATGCTCACGATACCTGTACTTTTATCAAGCGGATGCTACACTTGAATCTTGCAGGAGATCTTTATCTGGATTTAATCACTGTCGTTGGGTCCACTCTTCGTAATCCTTTTCATGTACAAACTCCAAAATCTCTTAATAATTCCACGATCTTTTAAACTTCAACTAACAAACTGATTCGCCAACTCACTTGTCAACTCTTTGCTACCTCTCAAACTCACGAAAACAGAATTTATATAATATACTTCATTTGTATAATCATGCTTTTTTACTCGGCGAAATTTGGTTGAAATAAATATTTTTCTTAAAGTGTCATGAAGGGATTAGTAGAACCGCGTATAGATCCGTCACAACTTATTTATATGGCCTTGGGTAGCCTAGTGGTTAGAGCATCGGGCTCCGGACCGGAGGGCCTGGATTCGATGCCCGATTCCTTTAAATACCCTCCGAGTACACATGAAGTACGTTCTCGGTGAATCAGTGGGTTCGAAAGTCCTGTGGACAGTCGCAGAAGAAACAACGGGTGCAAGGTGCTTGAGAATATTTCCCTCCTCTCTAGCCATGACTAAATTGTGGAGATTGGTGGTGTCGTCAACTATTATGTAGAAATCTAACCTGTCTCAAGCTTTGACAACTTTTCTTTCTTTTCTTCGGTAAGGACACGACAACACAACATGTCTATATCCTCTTTAAAGAGAGATACCACCAGTGAACAGTTTTTTAAATATGAGGAAACTTATTACAAAGCAATATTATTATGAACCGTCTGTTTTAACCAATTTTCTCATTCACCTTTTCAACCGAACCATCATCGACAACAGAAGGCCGCCCACTCCATGTTTCGTCGGAAACCTTGGTTCACCCATTGAACTGTCAAATCCTTTCACCACTCATTTAATTTTCACCATAACTCTCTATAAGTTGTGATGCGGCGCTCTTTAATTTACTCTTAAATTTCCACTTAATTTAACTAACATCTTAAAAACTACCCAGGTTCGCTTATTTAACTTTTGTCCGCATCAACATAGTGGTTAGTACTTTCTAATCAAATTCAAAGACAACGCAAAACTAATAAAATTACTCGGATTAAAATTAAATTAAATTAGTTTATTACAATTAGATTACATTACACAATTAGAATTTAGATTAAACACAATTTAAATTAAGAATAAGAGAACAATGAATAAGCATTAAGAATTTCACTTATCTGAAAAGGAGGCGGGTGATGGAGGTGGCCATTGTCTCGCGGTCAGCGACGTGTTTTTTCTTTCTTAATGAGAAGCCAAGAGTCAAGAGCTCCCGAAAATTGTCACGCGGTACCCTTTTAAGGGAGGGTAAATCTCTCCATTTGTGCTTACACGCACTATTTGACCAAAAACCTCATAGGTCGGTCCCCAAGCGCAAAGTTACTAAAAGTTACAATTACAGTTAAATTTATGCGGTCGTTCACCCTTGGGTCCCGGGTGACATCACTCTGGTCCCCGATCTAAGGAATTTCAACAATATCCTGTAAACAAATTACGAATTGCTTGGAGACCAACCCCATTGCCAGCCTCCCATCAGTTGACATTGAATTTCAACTGGCTTAACATACCTTGCTTCAAAAAAAAAATTTCAAAAACTGCTCCTTGAGGCAACTTTTCTTTAAAGAGGGTTTCACAATATGAAAAATGCCTGAATAACCGTGGTAACTATGTTTGCTTGTTTTATATGTTTCAAAAAGGCTGCATTTTGGCCATTTAGCCGTTTTCAGACATGGCGTGTCCCCAAGAATGGGAGCTATTTTGTTGGTGGCACCACCTAGTGGCGGCTTCTGTTACCAAATGGTGATTCCAATTTTATTCAATTCAAACTTTTTTTCGCTGATAAATATTGTAATAATTTAATTTTGACAAGTGTACCAGAGCCAAATTGATACTCAAGGGATTTACAGTAGAAGGTCGTTTAGCCGAATCAATTGGGACCGGACACGTGATTGTTCGGATAACCGAAAACCGAATGCGATCCATGCAGTATATGACACTGGACACTATACAAGTATTGAAAATCGTTACATGCGGGAAACGTGCTTGAAGAGAAAGCAAAATAGGTGGAAAATGTCGCAATTTTACCTTGATTGTGGGAAATATTCACTAATTTTTCGCTGTACCATTGTACAACTTCATTTTTTCAATGCAAGGTCTCTGATTCTCTTGAGCAGCAGTAGTTGAGTAGGACAGCACTCTGATTGTTGTTCGTACCACTCCATAGCTGTATCGAACACAGAAAATCGCGTCAGCATTTGCTTCTTTCGTTGTTGTTGTCCTCGTCTTCATCCCTTTCATTGTCGACAGGGTCGGATTCTTCTTGCACGGAAGTCACAATCTCGTCATCATTTAGCATTTGAAATCCACAGTCTTCTGCACCGCATGCCATCCAGGTTACAACATCAGCAAAACTCAACAAAAAGGCACGTATACACACCTCACTTGGAAACAAACTGACCAATTATTCCGCGAAGATGTTCACCAAATCACACAACTGAAATTCCCCAAATATCCCTCACGTTGGGTTTTCCGTCACTTTTGGCCTCACACGAAACAACTGTTCGAAAACGTATCCGGACTTGTGTTCGGATATTTGACGCTCCGGATAATAAACGTTCGGATTTACGACGTTCTACTGTAATACATTCCACATAATTATTTGACATGCGTGCCTACGATTTTCGCACTCAAACAATTTATCGATTCCAGCTAAGATCAAATACGCAACCTTGGGCCTACGAGACGAGCTCGCTACCGAGCCAACTGTGGTAACTATGTAGAAAAATAGCTTCTGGCATGCTCTTTCCTGCAAAAATAAATTTTGTTTTAATAATAGTGTTTTTTACGGGTGTTTTTCCAAAGTGGTCCTTTGTTTCCGGACATCCTTCGTATCTTAAATTTTTGAAGTTAAGTATATCTAACAGAAGAGAGAGAGAGTTCCGAACAGATCCATCTCCCCAAAGCTGACTTTTACAATTCTCATCCATTAAGCAAAAATAGAAGCAGAAATCTTCCTGACATCCGAAATGCCAGTTCTTTTGTTTCTCCTTAATAAACATTACATTTTTTTTTCTTCTTCTCGCTCTTTTCAGGTGGATGAAGGATGAAAATGGAGGCCTGAGCCCTGTCAAGGAAGACGGAAGAGTCTGGATGGTCCAAGGCACCCTAAACATCCGGAAAGTGGTGCAGAAGGATGCTGGAAAATATCAGTGCATCGTGAGGAACAGCATCGGAGAAAGAAGGATAGAGAGCGCTCTCATCGTGACAGGTTAATATGCGATCCATCATTGCCAGAACGAAAAGTTAATCATTGTGAAATTAAAAGAGAAAAAGAGAAGGGGGAATCACAAAGGAGAGAGGAATTAGGGGAAGTAATGGGATGCTATGTACTGTGAAGTATCTGTGTTCTCCAGATTTGCTGTCAGTCAGGTTCTGAAATAATGATGGTGGATTATGAAGGATATGTCTGTCTGTGTTCGTTAGAAATTCTGCGGAATTAAGGGTATTCTTTGATGGAACTTTTAGAGGTGCAGTATTTTATTCGACCGTGAAGTAAAGCTTTTCTTTAATAATGAGATGCCTTCATTGTCTTTTATAAGGAAGACCTTTGAAAGAGATAGATAACTAGTTATTATTAAATAGAGTCGCAATTGAATGGTTGATATGTGATGCAACTAATTCGACTTTTTCAGTGAATTTCTCAAATGAAAGATACACATAAATAGCATATAATAACTTTATAAATACCTTATATAATATTACTAAGAAATAAACATAAAAATAATTCATTCAAATTCACCCATCATTATTATCGTATTAACTCCAGTTTCCTCAATATTCTTAAGTGAGTTAGCTTATTAGTTGTTGTTTGAAATTTGAGGCTCTTTAGTCAGAGTACAAAGCTGTTGCCTTGTCCAATAGTTTCTTTGTTCAGATGTTCGTAAAATTAACTTTTTAATATTTTATTCCTCAGTTATTTTTGTCATGCAAATAAATTGTGTTGCACGATATAGCACTAGAATTTATTGTTTCTAATAACTAAACATATTCTATATTTAATGCGTAATATTGTTGAAATGTGTTATTATAATGAAGTTCAATTATTCTTGGATATGCTCCGGGAGTAAAAAATAAGAATGAGATGCAGAGAACCTCAAAAAGATTTTTATTAATTTCTGTAGTAGTAATAAGTGTATTTGAAAAACTTGAAATACAGGGTGTGATCAAATGAAAAGTACGAAACAACACGGTGGGTATAAATATAGACTTTATTCAAAATATACACCATAGGCCTGAGCACAACGATCACTGATGAACAGCGCAGGATTCTTGTTCCCAGAATTTATGGCTGTGACGAGACCATCCTTCACGTGTCCTTGAGTAGTCATCCGAGTTGAAGCGCTTTCCTTTCACATGTTTCTTCAGTGGAAACACATGGAAATCGCAGGGTGATGTCGACTGTAGGACGGATAGTCAACGTTCCATTGAACTTGTCCAGTTCCATTTGTGTGACTCTGGAGAGTGTGACGCGCGTTATCATGGAGCAGAACCACACCTCATGAGCAGCCGGTCTTTTGTTTGATGAACTGCGTAGGGTCGGAGTGTCTCACAGTACACATCGGAGTTATGCTTTTTCTGTGCTCGAGTAATTCTGTGCTCGCATCATTTGGACGCGCTTTTTATAAGAGTTTTTGCTCTCTCTGCGCATGCGGCACCGGCATGATCCGATTCAGTCAGTCGCAATGCATCCGAGATGTTCGCTACATTTCCTTTGCGAATATGCAAATTTTAACTATTTTTATGTCGTTTCGTACCTTTTCATTTATACCCTTGTATTATTTGAGTTAAAGGCAATTTCGCGCGCAGCATTTCACCTGGAAAAGTTTTTGTTAAGCTATGTAATAAATTCACTGAGTTAAATACATTTATTTTGCTCTTTGTTAAACGAATGATTAACGTATATTTTTATTCAACAATCAGTCTATAAAAATATTGTTTTTAATGTTAATATTAATTGTCTTAAATATATTAAAAAAACACAAAGAGAATTTTTGATTTACATATGCCTATTTTTATTAAAATAATGAAATAAAACAAGACAAGTTTCACATAAAAAATAGCGATGAAAATTTCTAGCTGAATTATATTTCTGAAAAAATATCTGTGAAAAAAATGTTGCCTCCAAGAATTTTTCGTTGGAACAAGTAACAATTCATATCTGCTCTTTTGGTTTCTTAAAAAAAAAACCTTAAAAAGGTGATTTTCTTAAGTATGCCAAATATTTAATAGTTGTTGCGGCTTGAAGTGATAGGTAAATATGTATCAATAAGTAACTGTGGAGGTGATCGGGGATAAATTCCGAAAAATGGCACACATCATTAGAGCAAATATTTTTTTTAGGAAAGTAAGGACAAAAGTGACACGAAAAGGTGGAAAACACAAAAAAGAGACATAAAATGTAAACATTTTTTTTTTTTTTTTGTATTATCATCACAAATTATTTCTTCATGGCAATGGGTTTATACTAAATACTAAATATCACAACCTTGAACGCGTAAATACAAGTTTTACAGCTGCAATATAACGTGGTTGGCCTGTCTCGTAACAGTCTGGGCTCTATTATTGCTTTGCTGTCACTCACATACCCCATATTAAACCTCCAAGTGTGCCTTCTCTCTGCATCATTTTTCTCTATCATAAGTTCATGAGTATGAATCATGATCATAAGCTAGAACCATAAATTTTTATTATCACTTGTTTAATAGTACTTTTAAATATTTTATAAAAGGTTTCACTTGAATTAGTTTGATATTTTTTTAAGCCAGCGAAAATGTTTTAGTTTTTTAAATGTTGTACCCAAATGCCTGATTTCCCTCAAGATTTGTTTGATGTTTATGTGGGCATCTGAAGGCCTCATTTAAGGTATCCGACTACCTTAAAAATGTGAATTTTGACAAAAAGTGACAATTTTTTTTATGCGTTTTATCTTATTGGCCATTTTATTAGCTTTATCAAAACACTAACTGTATTACTTTCCATTCACTAGAACAAAAACTACAAGTGTTTTAGTACAAGCAAATGCCATTACTTTAACCAAGATGTCATACATTAAACTGCGTTTTACTCGAAATGTGATTTTTTTTAAAATGATCAAACGGGGACAGCGAATGATAAAACAGTTTTAAAAATAATTAACTAAAATTTTTTGTGTATGTTCTATATAATAGTAGAAGTGTTTTAACCTTCAGATTTATCAATCACTGTTTTATTACAAAATTTACAGTCCTTTATGTGAATATAATCACTGTTTTTTTAAGCAATTTTATATTATAACTAAGATAAAGTGCTCTAGTTTTTGTAAAAATAAAAATATCTCTTATCCTGAAGGTCATTTCAAAAATGAATAACATAGCAACACATCAAAATTGAAAATTTGTTTATAAATCTTTGGTACAGAATGGGCAGCGTTTATATTATTTTTTGTAAATTCTTTCCCATTTTAGAAAAAATAATTTCTTTTTCTATTCTTAAATTTAGCATGTTTTTCTTAAAATGTACTCAACCAAATCTAAAAACAACAAAAAATCCCCATATCTCCATTGTTTTTTTTTAAAAAAGTCGTCGCAAGTAGTCGGATATCTTAAAGCCTTGTTTATCCTCAAACTGTGGAAATAAACTCTAAGCTATCCATCCAGACTGCAAACACGCAAGAAACATGACCTTTTGAAATTCTCGCCAATCCCTCTATCGATACCACTAAGGTTATCATAAATTTGATTATTTATCGTAAGCATTGCTACAATTAAGCACTTTAAGATGCTGTAGTAGGTAAACGTTATGTTTTCTTATATCTCTTTCTTGTGTCTTTTCCCTCTTCGCATCACTTTTCCTTATGCAAACTGCACCAAAGTGTTTTGTTTTAGTGATATATGTCCTCCTTTAAAATGTTTTCTATGATTTTTTAATCAACCTGCAAGAAGACACTTTAAATATTTCAACAGAAATCTGAGAGCAAAATTATTTTTAAATTTATACAATAAAAAACTACAGCAAAATATAATTATACATTATAATGATATATTCATACCAATTATTGTTTTTTAGCTCCACTCCAAGTATCATTATTGCCACCTCATCAAATCTTAAATACAGGACAAGAAGCCACCTTCACGTGCAATGTTACGGGATATCCTGTTCACACCATATCTTGGAAGAAAGACCAGAGACAGATCGTGGCATCCAATCGCGTTCAACTGCTGTCACGTGATGTACTGCACATAGTGTCACTTCGCCGTGAAGATAGAGGAATGTATCAGTGTTTTGTGTATAACGACAACGATGGTGCCCAAGGAACAGCAGAACTAAAAATATCAGGTAAGTATTAACAAGTAATATGATCATGACAAGTAACAATGTATGATATGTATTTATATTTACAGTAGAACGTCGTTTATCCGAACGTTTATTATCCGGAGCGTCAAATATCCGAACCGAAGTCCGGATACGTTTCCGAACACTGCAACACTAAACAGTTGTTTCGTGTGAGGCCAACAGTGACCGGAAAATCTAAGATAAGGGATATTTGGAGAATTGCAGTTGTGTGATTTAGTAAACAACTGCGCGCAATATTAGGTCAGTTTGTTTCCAAGTGAGGGGTTGTATACGTGTGCTCTTTTGTTGAGTTGTGAACTGCTATGGCTTACCGACTTTGTCCAATCGATCCCAGGATTTTAAGAATGCGATGAAGAAGATGTAGAGACCTGGATGGCATGCGATGCAGAAAACTGTGGATTTCAAATGCTAAATGATGACGAGATTGTGACTTCCTTGCAAGAAGAATCCGACCCTGTCGATGACTAAACGGATGAAGACGAGGACAACAACAACAACGAAAGTAGCAAGGGTCCATCAAATGCTGACGCATTTCTGCGTTAGAAGCAGCTATGGAGTGGTACGAACAACAATCAGACTGTTATCAAACTCAACTACTGCTGTTCAAGAGAATCAGAGACCTGGCAGCTAAAAAACGAAGGTGTACAATGGTGCAACGAAAAATAAGTGATTATTTTCCTCAATCAAGGTAAAATTGCGACATTTTGCACCTATTTTGTTTTTTCTTCAAGCACGTTTCCCGCATGTGATGATTTTCAATATTCGTGTAGTGTACGGTTTCATATACTGCATGGATTGCATTTTGTGTCCGGTCCCAATTGATTCGGATAAACGACGATCTACTGTATATTGAAAAAGGAAAAAAAGATTTATGACTCATAATTTGTAATTTAAGTTCTGATATTTTAAACATGTTGTATGAAGATTTAATAATGAATTAAGATATATGTCTGAATATTTTTTAAACATTTTTAGAAATTATGACCCCTTAGATACCAAGTATTACTCAATTTTTACCATTCAGACAGACTTATTTCAGTTAGTTTGTATGCTGATTATTGAGAACAAAGCTAAACTTGGAACCGATTTCTGAAATTTGATACCTATAAATATTCAACAAATGCACATTTTCCCCCGTATTTTAACAAGTGATGTAAAAATCTATTAAACATAGCGTTTTTCTGCAAAATAATTTAGATGTTTCCTACAATGTGGCACGTTCGAGTGTAAGTTCTGCAATATAGAACAGGCCATTAAGAAGAGAAACTCGCGCTGCATTGCTTGTAACCACATGGGTTCTAATCGATGTGGTGGCCGCGGTAGCCAAGTTTGTCTAGGCATCGGATCATGGCTAGCGTGTCATGAGTTCGATCCTAGTAAAATTAAAAACCAGCCATGTAGGGGGGCAATGCACGTTAAATCTGTCGAGAGCTCAAATGTCCTCCCATTGGTGTGGTTTGGTAATTAGGAGAGGGGTGCCAGCTCAGGAGTCATCCACGTCACTTGACCAGGGTTCAAAATTACGCGGACCGTCGCCAAAAGCCCTCGTGTTGCTAAACAGTGCGACGTTAATATTCACTCACTCACCCAACCTTTTTTGAACTGGCAGCCCCCTTTTTTCTGAATATTTCGATACCACCCCCTCCCACTCTAGAGAAATAAGAGTGTACATAATGCGTGGTGAAAACAAAAGTTAAATTTTTAAAAAATATTCTACTACTAATTCAATATACTTTTTAGTTTAATTTTTTTCTAAAGCCTCAATATTTTTACTTGCGAGTCTGAAATAGCATATTTTAGTCATAGATAAGATATTGTTGGAATTGAAACGCGCTTCTGAATTTATTCTTCATTCAAAAGAGTGGAATAAAAGTGTTTTAACCTACTGTTATAAAGATAGGCAGGGGTTTTGATTATACCAAGTAGTTCATAATAAACTATTGCTTTCAAAATAAATATAAATTGACAATTTCAGCCTTTAAAGAATCCCACGTTAATTCCTGGTTAACATATTTAATTATGTTTCTTGGATAATATACGTAATGAAATGCAGTGGACGAAACATTTTTCCTATTGCTCACAAAGACACTTGTGCTACAGAAATTAAAATGCACTATATCATTCAATTTAACGTAGGTCTGAATGTAATTGTAATCTTTAAGTTTTGCTTCCACTTCCCGAACTACCGAAATATGTGAATTTTCGTACATGTGATATAAAAATGGTTTAAATACATACAATCACCATAAGGTAAACAGTATTAAAGTTTACTTTTGTTAGTACATAATCAGCGTGTTTTTTAGTCTTTTTTAGACTATATTTGGTTAATCTGCCCAAGCCCCTTCGTGCCATCTGAACGCTCCCTAATTTTCTCTGGGTCTTTTACTGCCCTCTAAAAGCCTCAAACGCCACAAGGCTTATCGCCCACGTTGAGAACCTATGCTGTAGATGAATGGAAATCACATAGCAATGCATAGTTGGAAACACTTTCCTGGAGCGGTAGTGAAGACACAAAAGGAAAAAACATGTTTATTATCATTAGTACTGCAAAAGATGTCAGAATAAGGAACATTAAAGAAACAACTATCGTCAACAATATTGATGTTCGAAATTACGACCCCGGGTCGTGTTTCAGGCCTCATATCTCCACCCCACTGAAGATCAAACGTTAGCGAAAATACCGGGCGTTTCCCGGGTCCCCCCCCCCTCTCCAACAGATGCCACATTGCGTGCAACATGGTCCTCAGCACTATTAACGGGAGTTTCGTAAACTAGTGATTTGACCCATAAGAAGTAGTCAAGGCAAGTGAGATCTGGTGATCGAGCGGGCCAATGCACTGAACCACCAATGTAGAGTCATCTATCCTGTACATCAGCCGACGACTTCCCAGCATTTTTGCTGCTCTAAGAATAATAAGCACATTTTCGCCTTTTATTCATGCCGAGTCTTTCTCGTGTTTTGCGTCGTCACTGCCACATCAGATGAGCGTTTCTGGCCTTGCATGATTTCCCATCATCTAGTTGTATTCAATCCGTCTCGAAAATTTGTAGTCGCTGTGCTGATACATCTTGTAGAGTGGCTCTGATAGATTTTAAGGATAACAAAATTAATGGAAAAATACAAACTGCATAAAATAATTTGGGGAAGAATGTTTTCTCAAGTGTTCAAGACTAGACGTTTAATATAGGTATTATACGTAGAAAGAAAATGGATTAATTTCAAAAGAGTAGAATAATGACACTCGCAGTTCTTTTTAGTTATAATGTGAAATTAGAATGTAGCTTTAACGTTGAAAAATAATTTTTCTACCTGAAAAAGTGTTCAAAGCTTCTATTATATTTTTAACGTCCATCTTTCAACACAGCCAAAAATTGAAACGGAAGCTACATCGTCACTTTCAGACATGATGGTATGAAACTCAATCGGTAATTGATGGTGTATCTGTTACAAAGTGAGAGAGAGAGAGAAACAGACGCACAAAATCTTATGATCTCCAAATATAAAAAATCGCCTAATCCTCTTTAAACTGGAATTTGGTTAAAAGAAGATTCTGAGTGTTTAAAAAAAAATCTCACAATATAAGATTTAGAATAGAATAAAATAATCGGAGAAAAAGACTAAAAATAAAACAGCTTTTTAATTATTTTTTTTTTAAAGTAAAATTTTTATAAAAAACTAGTTAATGAACGTCTTAATAATATATATTTTACGAGGCTAAAAATCTAAAAACCACATTAAAAAGAATTTTTTAAAAAAAATTGGGTGATGCTGAGCTGGAATAAAAATCGATGAAAGCAAGACAGAAATATTTTATCGATAGATAAGTATATCTTAAAGAATATCGGTTTAATATATAATTATAATACAAATATTTACTTTCAACTTATTTCTAGTTCACTAATTAGCATTGATATTAAAGATACAGAATAGAACTAATCCATGAATTGGGAAGATGTGGGCTTTAAAGTATCTAAATAAGTAATCATTTTGAAGCATTTACATGTATATAATCAAAGTAATATACATTTCATACATAATTGTCCTTTTTTATATCACTCATAACAATAATAAATTACTAAGTTACTAATGTTGACAGAATGTATTAAATTATGTGACATGAATTATAAATACCATATCACATTTTGAGGCATATTTATAGACATCATTTATAAACTAAAATTATGCATATAATTTGATAAAATTTTGTCTTCTGTGCATACAAATTTGACAATACAAGAATTTGTGTTTTTTCGACCAGTTTTTCGTTCCCATAGTTATCCAAGTAGGAGAGAACTCGGCTATTTTTTATTAAATTCAACTTAGTTGCACAAAGATACTTTTTGCAATGATTAAGAATCAAAATATTAGTAATTAGTATCTACAGTCTTTGCCATTTATTGGGTGAAAAATGAATGTTTTTGTGGTAGAAAATTAATTGGTTTCGAATCAAAACCAGCATCGAGCCATTTTTGTACATCGTGAAATTTTGGTCTTTCAAATATCATGATGTTGATCTGAATAAGTAATAAGCAAACGAATCCAAATCTGGAGAACACGCAACTTGCTGAACAACTTCCCAGACAAAGGAGAAAAAAGACGTTGGCTGTTTCCCGAGAAAAGACCCGAGTGGTGTGTGTTTCTATGTAATAATATCACTTTCTGCTTTAGCAGTTTGACGAGGTTCCAGAAGCTCGTATTAAATTCCACCAGACACACAGTAATACTTTCTTTACATCAAGATTCGTTTTTGTAACTTATGTTGATGGTTACCGTCGATCCCCACATGCTTTTTTGTGTTTAGGATTATCGTACAAAATCCATTTTTATGCACCTATGATAGTTTTGTACAAAGACATTTTTTTCAATTCCTACTATTAGTTCACACTCTCCCTATATATATATATCTTGTTCAAATTCAATCGTTAATAAAACACTTTTTTCCACTCGAGTTCTAATTCAATTTTTTAAACTTATAGAGCATAGGTTCTCAAAGTGGGCGATAACGCCCCCTTGTGAGCGTTTGAGGCGTTCAGGGGGGCAGTAAAGAACCATAGAAAATTAGGGGGCGTTGAGATGGCACGGAGGAACTTGGGCACATTAACCAAATATAGTCTAAAGAAGACTAAAAAAAACACTGATTACGTACTAACAAAAGTGAACTTTAATACTGTTTACCTTATGTTGATTGCATGTATTTAACTAATTTCTAAATCACATGTACGAAAATTCCCATATTTCGGTAGTTCGAGAAGTGGATAAAAAAAACTTAAAGATTGCATTACATTCAGACCTACATTATATCGAATGATATAGTGCATTTTAATTTCTGTAGTGCACGAGTTGTCTTTGTGAGCAGTAGGGAAAATGTTTATATGGTCCACTGCATTCATTGAGCATATTATCCAAGAAACAAAAATATGTTAGCCAGGAATTAACATTTGATTATTTCGAGGCAGAAACTATCAATGTATATTTATGTGGAAAGCAATAGTTTATTATGAATTACTTCGTATTATCAAAACCCTTGCCTGTCTTTATAACAGGTAAACTAAAACTTTAATTCCATTCTTTTAAGTGAATAAGAAATTCAGTAGCGTTTCAATTCCACCAATATCCTATGACTAAAATATTTAATATATTACACATTTAAATACATTTGTGGCAATATCTACTTCAGATTCGCAAGTAAAAAAAATTGGGGCCTTAGAAAAAGTTTAAATTAAATATATTCTCTATTAGTAATAGAATATTTTTTTTAATTTAACTCTTGCTTTCAACATGTATTATGTACATTCTTATTTCTGTAGAGTGGGAGGGGGAGGTATCAAAATATTCACAAGAAAAGGGGGTGGTATCGAAATATTCACTATGAAAGAGGTCGCCAGTTCAAAAAAGGTTGGGAACCTTTGTTGTAGAGGATGGCACTTGATGTTAATACACGGTTTATTTTAAATGTCAATTCATTAATTTAATTTAATTAACGAATAAATAGTAATGAACAATAATCATTGTCCAACACCATATATAGAAAGGAAAATAACTGGTTGTGTACCTGTAAATCAAAGGACATGAATTGGACTTCTAATCCAAAGGTAGTAGGTTTTAATCTCACCTAGAATGGCTTAATTTCTGAGAATGTGATTTCTTTTTACTATACTATTTAATTAGAATAATGAAATTTAATTAATGAATAAATTGCAACAAACAAAAAAAATGTCCAACACCATATACAGAAAGGAAAATGGAAAATTGCAAGGAAAATCGCTTTCTCTTTTGTCACTTAATATTGTGATTCTGTCATATGTATATACATATTTATATTAATTGTAAATATTTCTTTAATAGTATTTATTATAAAAAAAAGTTCTTTTTTTACCTAAGTAGTAATTGATTTTAAAAAATTTCGTTTTTACTTGTTTATATATATAAGGAGAAAAGAAATCAATGCCAATGCCAACTCTTTGGTTTTCTGTACTGTAATCAAATAAATAATTCTTGGTGAATAACTCGTAAACTTCTGTGAGCTCTTTTCAAGTTTTATTAATTTTCATCCAGTAAAAATTTTAATTCTTGATCTTTACATTTTTTTTCTACATCAGTTTTTGGATCGCTCTAAAATTTCTATCATGAAATCTTCCACAAACCACTTTTTTTTACTGTTGAATCCCTCACAGATTATTGACTAAAACCATATTTATCAATTCCATATAACTTGAGAAACATTTTTTTAAAATTTGAGTACAATAGAATGCGCAGGAATGACAGTTGGTAAATAACTGAAACTTATGCCAATAAAACATCAATGACTAAGCTACTTATATCCCAAATTGCAGGTGAATTGGATGCGTTAAAGTATGTTTTTAATGTAACCAGCTTCAGAGCTGAGTTGTACACCTTGCACACCTATTATTTCTTGTCTATTATTCTGGCCTATATTGCCTTCCATTATTCCTTCCAAACTGCACACTTATTATTTCCTATACTTATTTTTTACATTACTTATCTCACTTCATTAATGAAAACCGAAATATTATAGCAATTATTTAAGTTTTTAATTTTACCAACTATTTAATGACAAACACGCATTCGATTAATTCAAGTCAATACTACTTACTAAAAAAACACAATTTTATCTGCATGTTATGTTTCGCAATATTCTAATAACAATTAAGAAGTAATAAATTTCAGTTTAAAAAGTTTTATCCTTTTAAAATATCCAACCTCTTTCTAAATATCCTTTGTTTTCCAGATGTGCCACCATCTGTAATATCAGTATTTCCTGAACAAACTGCCCATTCAGGCAGCTCAGTATCCTTGAAATGTACCGCCACTGGAAACCCACCACCTCATGTCACGTGGTACCTGGACGGCTCTGTGATTGGCAGAACTGGGCGCATTTCCCTGGGTGACTATATCACGGAGCATGCGCACGTAGTGAGCTATCTAAACATTAGTGAAGTACGTGTGGAAGACGGAGGCGAATACAAATGTCAAGTCAGTAATGACGTAGGGACTACTTCACACGCTGCACGTCTGAATGTCTATGGACCGATTTTTGTGAGACCAATGGGGAACGTCACCGCCATCTCTGGTGAAGATTTAGCTGTAAGATGTCCATATGGAGGTTATCCTATAAAAGCAGTTCGTTGGTTTAAAAGTAAGTATACCTTACTAGCAATATTCAAAATGATAACTCATTGTAGTAATTGATATTAAGGGGATCAATCGTCTACCAAAGGGAGGACAGTCCTTATTTTATTGGTTCTGTCCTTCCTCGAAAAGTGTCCACCTACTTGTCCACCTATTCAGTATTTTAAAACATCTGTTAAGTTCTGTATTTATGGAAGCCACAGGTCGAACTGTTATACGTCATGTGCCGGTACAGAATGAATTTCCAGATATATTAATGTTTTTTGTACATAATCAGGCATCGTTTTTCCACAAAACGATACAAAAGATTTATGTTAAACATATTTCAGCTACAGAAAGTCTTATTTTGAACGATTTTGTCGTTAAGAGGAATTTCATTCCAGATCATCTTAGGCTGTTAGCATTAGAGATCATTGATGGAATCCCTAGTGACGCCATTAAGATCTATACAGACGGCAGCAGACTGAGTGATCGAGCAGGTAGTGGCATTTACATTGAGAAACGTGGAGAGATGTCTTCTTTTTGACACCGTAACCGCGATTTTTCCTCCGTCTTTAAAAGTAAACTTATTGGAATAGAGCACGGCCTTGAGGCAGTTCTTAATGAACAAGACTTCGGAGACCTCTGGATCCTCTCTGATAGTCGCAGTTCTCTCCAACGTCTTTATAACTGGATCACATGGCCGAGCCTCTCAGACTGCAATCTGTAGATTGAAAAGTGGCCACATAAAGAGTCTAATTTTGTGGAGGCAGGAAGACTTTTGCTCTTTGCACCAAGGGCAAGACTCAGCAAGCCTCTCCAGATCACATCTTAGACTGCTTGGTACTTTCGAGGGAGGACCTTTTTTTCCTCTCCCCTCCTGGTATTGGACTTCTTAAGGGTCAATGGTCTTTTGGGTCTCGTCTGACTCCGTCAGACAGACTGAGGGTTAGCCACAACAACAACAATTTTGTCCTTCAACATGAATCAAGATTCGAAGAAAAATTTGTTCCTTTAATAACAAAAAGAAAATTGTCAAAATTAGAAGCATCAAATCCGATCATAATGGATAAATTTACCAAAGAAGTGTAGAATTTTTTGCCAAACATATTTCCAATGTGTCGAAGAATGGTCTGAAGCAAATATTCCTGAAAATAGCAGTTTTCAATAGTGTTTTTTTTTACTTCATTGCAGATAAATTTGGTAGATATAAAAATTGTGTTGAGTTTTTATCGAAAGAAATGCCTAATATTAAAATCGAAGTCAAATATTTGTTTGAAGAAATTAGAATACTGGACGTATTTATTTAAATTATGATAAATTAGAGCAACGGGAAAATCAACATGTTAAAAATGATAAAAGATTTGTGGAAATATTTAATCATTTCAAAAATGAATATATTCCACATAAAAAATTTAACTATTCTTATTGAATTTACGTTGTGCTGCACTGAAACTAATACAACAGTTGAAAGAGTTTTTTCATCCGGTAATGATTTTTGGACAAGAGAGAAATCGAGATTGAATGTTGATACTTTATTTGTAGCACTTACCATAAAGTTCAATGTGAAGGATATTTCTTTCTCCGAAATTTCCGATATGTTAGAAAATAATATATTGACAAACGATTCAATGAAAAAATAATCGTTCAAGAAAATATTATAATTAAAAGGGATGTAAGCGTAATTTGTGTATTTGTGTTTAAATAATGTTTCAAACATTTAATTTTTTTCTTAAATTTTTCATTCTTCTTTTAATTGAAAAAAACTGGTCAGCTTATTTTTATGTTAATAAATGTTCATTAAAAGAGGTAGAAAAACTGACCATCAGATTAGCAAGATAGACCACCACGTCGCTTGAAGATATTCTAATATTTTTTTTCAAAACAATGATCATAATTGAAGGAATTTACTTGAGTTAACTTAAGATAGTTTCTAAATTATACTAAAAGTCACAGATATTGATAAAAAATTATGTGGGTGTACACTCACTGGTATTGTATATTCATCTCGTATGCGGTAGGTGTTTCATATCTAATTGTCGGGGATGGTCAGCAGCCAATCACAGACTATGCAATAAAAAAAAGCACGAGTGCTCCAACATGTACTTTGTTGATTACTTGTTGTTTTTACACTAATTAAAAATGATAAAAATCTTTCACTGAATAACCACCATCAGGTCTATAAGAAAATTCGACAAGGTTCTCATTTGGAAGAGCGCTGAGTTTTCATCCTTTGGGAGGGAGAGAATTTGATTTCTTTCCCCTCAGGGGGCTCACCTTCTTGAGGTGAGTACGAGTGTCAGATTCCCGAGGAGCCCTAGTGATCTTTTCCTTTTCCCAAGGGGTTTACTATCTTTGGTAGACTCGGGAGTAACGACCCCGGGGTGCCCTAGTGATTCATTTTCTATTTTCAACCCTCCTTCTTGTCATTCAAAATTCTCCTTTCTTTCTTTTCTCGTAGAAACCACTAAATTTGTTATGGAAGTTTAAACAAATGCTTGGCGCAGAACAGCCGAAATCGGCTATTGCACCAATAAACCCGCAAATCACTCATTCACTCATCCTTTGAGGGGTGGTGGTTTCATAGTGAAACCACCTCTTAATATTGTTTTTCACATTCATAACAATTCAAATTTGGAGATGATCTTTTAGCGTAAAAGGATAATTATTACATTTGGCATAAAAACAAAGTTGAACGTGCTTTTTGAATTCCTTTACCATGTTCGTCTTTTAAAGAAACATGCGTAAATATGAAAAATAAAGAAAATCACAGAAAATATTGAGAAAAACTTATTTTTTGTGTCTTGAATAGCTTCAAAATACTCTTTGCTTACAAAATGCAAAATATTGTTGACGATCCTTTTGTATAATAATAACCATACTAAGTCTTTCTAACTTATCCTTGTAATCCTATTGATATTAATACTCTTTTTAATATTATACCTGAGGTTCATAAGCACTATGACATAGTACTTTAGCATGCCATCATTTGAAGTGTTCTGCCATTGCAAATCTTCCTATTACAATGCTAAGTTAAGCAGAGTATCTTTGTAACCGTTATCTATGTAACTGCAGGGGCAAAGTTAACAATGTAATGTCAAATTTCAAAGATCTCAGAGAACTCATCCCCCCCCCCCAATTCTATTTAGTTAAAAAGATATTAGTTTAAAATGTAATTAATTACCATACACAATGCCTGAATCTTTTTTTTTTCACTTCCAAAATTTAGTCCAAATCCCCACTTCCATTTATCCGTCAAATTTTGCGCCAATACGCCGTAATTTTTTTTAAAATTGTTCAAAGTAATTCGTGGCAAAAAAAAAAAAAAAAATAGTTTGGAACATATGGATCCCGTACATTTAATTTTTCAGATAATCCAGATTAAAAAGCATTTTATTCATTAGATCACCATTTCTCAAATTGTGAGGTACCTACTTGAGACGCGCGAGCATATCGAAATGTGTCGGAAATAAAAGACAAATTAAAAATATTTTTAATTTACTGACAAAAGCAGAAAAAATGCATTCTGACATAATAAAAAATAAAATACACAATTACGTTGATGTAATACATTTATAAATGTATCAGTGCTGCACGGTGTATTTGATAATTAATTAAAAATATAAAGCTAAAAACAAGTTTAATAATTACTAGTGAACCCATGGGCTTATCATGAATAAAATTATATACCAAATTTAATACCTATCTTGATAGCTTGTACATTTTATGTATAAATTCGTATTGTAGTTTTAGCGTCAAAGTACATTATTATTCAATTCGAACATCGTTGTTTTATAAAGGGAGGGTGCGATGAAAACTCATGATTGAAAATTGGGTCATAAAAATAAAATTTTGAGAAGCACTGGATTAGATTGGTATGCAATATATTAAATTACATTAAACATTATAATAACTTGCATTAAACACATTATATTGACTTACATTAGATTGATGTCATTTTATTCATTGGTAAACTTATTGCCTTCAGTAAAAGAAAAGAAAAACTGTAGAATTAGAGATGTACAGTAGCTTTTAAAGAAAATTATCATAAATCAGTTAAAAGAAAATGAAATGGAATTTTTTTTGTTACCAGCTAATATATTGCTGAATAATTCAAAAATCCTGCTCCAAATTGAAAACCGCACCTAATTTCACAAAACATACTTTCAACTTGATTTCCACCGAATCTTATTGCAAAGCTCCAACTCAAAAGCAGTCAATCGCCCAAATAGATAAGCTAGCAGCCATGACTTCCCATTTTGCACCAGGAAGAAAACAACACAACTCGTGCATTCACACTGTCATAACAAAGAAAGCGTAAGATAAAAGCAGAAGAGAGAACAACAAAAAAATGTCTGGTGTATTTCAATGAGACATTGCTTCTATTCGGTGGAAGTTATTCCTTTCTATTTTTGTTCGTCACAGAAAAGTTTTTCTATTATTCTCGAAGACATTTTGTTTCGGAGGCTCGTCTGTAGCCTTTTAAGCAAATGATTTCTCGAGCAAAATACATATTCGCCATATTTTTCATTATTTTCTTTCTTCCTCTTCTTCGTTTAATATTTTACCCTTTTTCCTGTAGAGTAGAGCTCATTCCTTTACCCAAGTTTTATCCTCTCGGACGCTCTCAAAAACCGTTATTTTCGGATTTGTAGTTGCTTTTTTGGAATGTATGTTATCTTCTTTTTTCTTTGCTGTTTGTAATTTTGTTTTTCCTGCATTTTCAGGTGGTGTGCGCATAAAAAATGCTCTTTTTATTTCTATTTTTCTTTTTGAATATTTTATTTATCAATTTATATCCTCCTTCGGATCTTTTTTTTTTTACTTTGAGCCCGCGCGCATTTTTCCTCCAATTTTTTTTCCAAGTAAAAGTGTTTCTTTTTATCTTTTTTTTTTTTTAGTATTTTTAGATAGGTCGGGATCAAAAGTTTTTATTTTATTTTTAGGATTCTTTTTTCTTAATTCTATTTTATAGACTTGGTTGCTTTTGTTTCTTTGAGTAATTTTTATACTCTTGCGTTGCAGCTCTACTTTGAGCGATTTCCTCGCAGTTGCTTCAGTCTCAGTTGAATCAATCCTGCATTAATCACTTAACACGTAACTAAAAATGATATATTTTCACATAACATACGAATTATCTTTCAAATTAATCAAAAAATTTGATAAAATTATGTTGTTTAAATTCAATATTTTATTTAGTGTCTGTTTTTGAAATTTGTATATTTCATACTTCCTGATTTACTGTAGTCACCCATAAAAACCATGTTACAGTATGACTCAAGGTAAGCAAGGGAAAAATACGTAAGCTAAAAGGCTAAATTCATCAATGTAGATGAAAGTCAAAAACTCATTTAGATGAATGAGTTCCCACATCACACCGCCGCAACCACCGCATTGCGATGGGGGGCAGGGTTTTAGAGGACCCAAAGCCTGGCTGCCACCAAATACCTACATTTTGTAAAATCCAACTTGGGGACCCAAAACCTGACTTTGCAGGGGGCACCAAATGTTCTCCATTACGCCACTGTCTCTACAGTTATCTACAAATTTTGACGAAAGTATTGATTGTCATAATCCAGATGCAGATTAGGTCGATAAATCGCATTCATTGCCAAATAATGCAATTCGTTCCGATGGTTTTAGGTGATGTTGTTGCTTATATTCTGTTGCATGCAAGTTCGGTGACTCATGCTCACTTCGTAAGCCCAAAATTGCAGCCTCGAACCAGGTTGGAATTGATAAATTTTCTGGAAGTAAATATCGTAGGTACGCATATGATATGATTATATGGGGTGTAAAAGATCCTTTGAGTATTAATTTGGCTCTGTACTTGCTGCAAAACTAAATCACTTCAATATTTAGCCTCCTATGAGAGTTTGAATTGATTAAATTCAAGAGTCACAAATTTGGTAAAGCAGGCCGTTACTACATGGTGCCACCAATTAAATAGCTATCGCACTTGGGGACTTGCCTTGTTTGCAAAGGCTTAGCTGCCAAAATGCAGCCCATTACATAAGAAAAAGACTGTGATGTAACACGAAGACTATTGGCGAAGCACTTTACAATTTTGAACCACGGTCAAGTGACGTGAATGAAACATGAGATGGCTCCCCTTTCTAGTGGGAGGACTTAGGGCCTATTTAATAGTCATCAGCCTCTGTACATTGTGTATCTTCAACGGTATTAGGCTCAAACTCGTGAGTCCATGACCCTGTCGACTATGCCATCGTGCCCACAATATATCCTGTTGCAATTCATCAAAAATTCAAAAATTGTTCTTGTAAAACTAGTACTTCTATTTCCCCGTAAATAAAACATTTATTGAATAAATCAAACAATAGTGAAGGAAGTGACTCTACGGAGAATATTAGGGTCCTTCTGTAAACTAAAGTTTAGAGCTTCAAGCCCAAAAACGTACTTAGCGTCAGTCAAGCTTCGGGCTCCTTAGAGTCCCTGGGCCATCCGCAATGTGGGGGTTGCGGGGGTGTAATGATTTAGGATAGAGTTTGCTGAAGAAGGAAAGTGCTTCTTACATTTCCTTCACAAGTTACAAGTCTTCCCAGTCCCACTACCCCCTGCCATTTTAAGGTATCCGATTACTTGCGACAACTTTTTTTAAAAAAATAATGGAGGTATCGGGGTTTTTTTGTTATTTTTAGATTTGTTTAGTACATTTTAAGAAAAATTAAAAAGAGAAAAAGAAATTATTAGTACTAATAAGGGAAAAATGGGCAAAAATTGACAAAAAATAACATAAACGCGGCCCATTTTGTACCAAAAGTTTATGAACAGATTTTCAACTTTTAAATTCTGATGTGTTGCTATGTTATTCATTTTTGAAATGACCTTCAGGATAAGAGATATTTTAATTGTTAGAAAATCTAGAGCCCTTTATCTTAGTTTATAAAATAAAATTGCTTCAAACACGGTGATTCTATTAACATAAGGGACTGTAAATTTGTAATAAAACAGTGATTGATAAATCTGAAGGTTAAAACACTTCTACTTTTATACAGAGCATACAAAAAAATTTCAGTTGATTATTTTCAAAATTTCTTTAGCAATCGCGCGCGCGCTGACCCCGTTTGATTATTTGCAAAAAATCACATTTCGAGTAAAACGCGTTTAAAAGTATGACATCTTGTTTAAACTAATGGCATCTGCTTTTACTAAAACGTTTGTAGTTTTGGTTCTAGTGAACGGAAAATAATGAACTTGGTGTTTTTATAAAGCTAATAAGATGACCTATAAAAATAAAATCATAAAAAATCAGTCAATTTGGAATCGTCGAATTTGGTGTAGCTTAGTTTCTGGACCTCTCAATATTTTTAGGTAAATTTTAGCATTGAGATTAGCTCAATCAGGTGTCTTCCCCGTCATTTGACCGACGCTCATAATTTCGAAGTCTGTCTCTAATAGCCCTCGTGTTGCTTTATATATAGAGTGGCATTATTAAATTTTCCCTCACTCCCAAACGGGATAAAGATATTATCTTGTCTCTCTGTGGCGTTTCACATCAATGTGTGAAAATCGCTACTGTTTCAAATAAGCCACCTTTTTTAGTAACCAAACTCTTTTCTTTCCTGTGAAAAGCTGGTATTTCTACTTTTAATTAACAAAATGTTAATATTGTTAGCATTTTTCCCATTTTATTTTTATGCTAACGAAAAATTACAACCTATATATTAAATGTCGTCGAAATGGCACAGTAGTTTCTCGAATTTTCTTTAAATAATCATGAAGAAAACGAACACTTAAGATGAAAAAAAATTCTGAATTTTTATTAAGATTTTACTTAATGAATATTTTTAAAAATAGTACATAAATAAGGCGCTTGACTCCTAACTGGATACTAAAAGTTGGAAATAAAAAAGAACTCTTGATATGCCACGCAAAGAAGATTAATTGCAAATTTCAATTATTTCCGAAGTCCTACAGCTATAAATAATTTTCACATTAATCACTTATAGTGCAATCGGAAGTTTTCACTGAGATTGCATCTAATTTTAGATCATTACTTATTTTTTCTCGCATCAGATGAAATTAATTAGTTTACTTTCCTTTAAAAACTAAACTTTAAAAGCGAGTACCCTGTTTGATATTTTAAATGAAAGAAGACGTGAAAGTGTTAATTAGTTTTCGTTATAATCAGTATTAATTAGAAGGGTAAAAAATTGATTTTAGATGAAATGAGATTCTTCGACTAAGGCTCCGACTTGTAATTTAAAATTCGACTAACTTTCGAAGTCATCTGTTTACCGTAGTCTTTTTTTTTTTTTCTCTTTTGTTCTTTTGAAGAATATATTATTAATTCTGTTTAAGTTGACAGAGTGCGTCTTGGAACATTATAAACATTTTAAATATTGTTCTCTCTCAAATAGTTTTCTTTTATTTTTCTCCCTTTTTGAAATCTTTCTTTTGATAATCTTTCTCGAAGAATTATTTGCACGAAATTCATTTTCATAAATTTGTAATGAAGTAATTTTTTATTAAAAAAGGAATTATTTTCGGTTCCAGTTTTTTTTTTGCTTCGGATAAAACGGATTCTTTTAAAGCGATTTATCTTTGGAGATACTTTTTTTTCGTAAAAAGGAATAATCCAAAGCGTGAATTTCTATATTTCTTGGATATATCGCAGTTATATAAGAATTCTAAGGAAGAATTTTCTTAGTTGAATATTTCGGGAGAAGGTGAATTAATTACAGAAAAGCATTAGTTTTTTTTTTTTAAAGATTAAATGTCGCTTTAAGGGGATTCTGAGGAGAAAACAGTCAAAAAATGGATTTTACAATTTTTTATTGGGAAACTCTTTCTGTTTCTAAGATTTAGCTCTAAATAAACTGGAAATATTTTTAGCAATCCTTGTTACGATGTTGGTACGCATTAGTTAGTGGTAAATTTTGGATTTAATAAAAGGAATCCTTTTTGAATCTAGACTAGTAACTTCAAAGCTTTTAAACTTTACACCCATATTATTAGGCCCTTAAAAAGTTCTCACTGTTTTTTTTTTTGACAAAATAAATTCTTTATTTAAAGTATAAGGTAAAAAAAATATTTTACTGAAGGTATTAACCATTACAGAGGATACCACTTTCTTCCATCTTTCCGGTAGTATAAGAATTAAATGTCGGAAAAATGATACGCCTTTTGAGGCTACCTAGTAATTGTTCTAGATTTTAGTACCATCATAAAAATAAAAGCACTTCTCAGAAAGTCTATGAGCCATCGAACGGAATAAGTGATAATCAATTGGAACTAGGTCCGGTGAATACGGCGAATGGAGAAAAACTTCCTCTTTAAGCATTTCCAGGTAGGTTTTCACTGGTTTTGCAACATTTGACAGATCGTTTTCATGTAACAAAATCATTTTGTTGTGTCTATACTGGTATAGTGTCCTTTTTTCCTTTAGGGCTCGATTCAAACACCTCAGTTGAAATCGCTAGTGATTTTCCGTCGGGATTAGCAGCTCATATTAAAATTACACCCTGCTGATCCCAACAAATGCGGAGAAGAAGCTTCGAACCGTAGATATTTGGTTTTACGGACGATGTCGATGCATGACCGGGCATATCCCCACAATCTTCTACACTTTGAATTATCGTACTGTATCCTCTTTTCACATCGCCAGTCACAATGCCGTGCAAAAAATCCTTTCCTTTTTTCCGGTTTGACATCTCTCGACTTCAACTCTTGCGGCACTCAATACCCTGGCTTGTGAATCATTCCTAACTCCTTCAAACGTTTCAAAACTGCTCACCCATCTACTTGTAATGATTTTTTAAGTCCAGCTATTGTCTGTCATGGGTCCTGATTAAGCAATTTCTCCAATTCTTTGTCTTCAAACGTTTTCGATGCGTCAGAGCGTTGTGTTGCTGTTTCTTATCCCACTTGAGTCGATAGAAACATCTAGATCAAGTCCATGAACCCGTGCGTTTTTAAACAATGAAGAACTGTAGCTGAACTTGAAAGCAGCTGACTCTTATGGCAACCAATACAAGCCAAGATGTGGGCAGGAGCGGCTTGGTTCACATTGCATTTCTTTAACAAACGAGTCATGATGAAGGGTGCAAGATGCAGCTTCATGAGGTCCAAGACCGTGAGGCACAAAAGGTAGAGCGTTCTTAATCCTCAAATTCAAAATCATTATTTTTGGAGCTTCCTACCGAGCATTGTCACCGTATGTCTCAAAAGGAATCCTGCAGATTTCTTTTGAATAAAACACTGCAATAAAATTCCCCATAAATACATTTTATTTAGAATACAACTACACATTTAGAACCAACAAAATAAACATTCTTTACGCAATGGCGAACTAACATACACTGAAGTTCAAGGTTATGTACAATACTCTTCCCTGCAGATGCGTTATCATCTGAAATTACACTCAGCCCTTACTTCTAGTAGTGTTTGTTCTATATATTAGAAAACAGCGAGAGCTTATTCAAGGTCCTAATAATACTATATAAATAAATATTTGAATGAGAGGTTTTGTGAGTGTGTCTAGAAAGTTATTAAAAAAACCTGCGAGTTAAGATGTAAAGGGTGCTTAATTATTTTCATATCTTTTACGAGTTATTTAACTTAGAACAAAAAAAACAATAAATTGTTTTTATTAAGTTTTGTTTTAAATTAATTAGCAAGTTAGCTTTGTTGAGTCGTTCGTTCGAAACCTAGTTCCACTGAAGAATTGCTTCTTAGAGGGGTTGATGCACATTAAATCTGTCTATGCTCAAAAAGTTCTCCAAATAGCGTGGTGTGATAGTAGGGAGAAGGAGGTGCAAGCTCAGGTGTCGTCCTCATCACCTGACCGTAGTTCAAAATGTCGAGGTCCGTCGCCAATAGCTTCAGAGTGCATGGTAAATTAAGATGGAATAAATCAAATCAGTTGTACGTCTTCTCTAAAATAAACATATGCTCAGACTGTACTCGAATTCATCTGAAAAAAATTTCTACACGGACAGAACCACATTCGCATGTATGAGCATTACAGAAGGTCGTTCACACTTCATGGAAATAGTTTTATAATTTAATTTTTTGATTTTCCTTTCGAGATAAAATTTTGGCAACTTCAGAATAATGGTCTGCTAAGGTTTTCTTTTGATTGAAATGTAAAATAAAAAGATTCATTTTTTAAATTGCACCAAAAAATTACATATGGCTTGAAGGTTACGTAATTACGCTTTCCAAGGAGAAATATTCGTATCAACAACTTAAAAAGCGGTGTAAAATTCTCGGTTATTGCATGTCAATGAAAGGTATTTATAATATATTAAATTTGAAAGGAAAAAAGTGTCTATAGTGGAAAGTAAAAATGAAAATATGACAACGAAACTTCATCTGAAGACTGTTCAAACGCGGGCAACTATCAAAAAAGGGAAGTCTCTGGTCCTAAAAGAAAGTCCACTGACTGAAAGATTCATTGCATCGAAACTAGGAACGTCCTCCAGAACTGTAATAAAAATAATTCATAAGAATTTAAAATTACAACAGATGTATAAACTTAAAGTTCATCTCCTTTTTTTAAAAATGTATTGCTGAAAGAAAAACAAATTATAGAAAATTATGTAAAAAACACCTAGCTGCTGAAAAATAGAAATTTGTGGTAACACTCGATGAGGTAAGCGTAAATTTATGTGAATGTAGTAAAAGAAGATCCATTTTCTTTTGCTCAACTGACGAGGAAATAAATGGCTTCGTCAGTGTGCAGTAAAATTCTCAAAGGGATTCGTGACAGTTACAGGATTTTCTAAGAATTGTGGTGACCTGTAGCCACCCCTTACATTAATACCTTCCTGTCTATCTGAAAACCCGGATAGATGTGTAGGCGGACTTAAATGATCAAAAGACATTTTTTTATTCCACTTCAAACTGATTTATTGATTCTTATCAGATATTATGAACAGACATAACACAATTCTAATTAAGATGCATAACTAAGGTAGAGTGCAGAGGTGAGATATAAATACAAGCGGATAATAATACAGAATTTCGACTGAATCTAGGACAGCTTAAACGCGCACAATTACAACTACGCCTCACAATAATAATCAGATTTACCTAATCAAAGTCACTATACCTTATATTTTACTGCTGCGGTTCCTTCGTGACGAACTTCAGGCACTCCAATTAGCTGGATGGATTGACGAAGACTCCACGCTCCGTAATAGTGAATTTCAATACTTTTAATCCGCTTCTCTTTGCGCACATCAGAACGCATCAAGCTCGCTTAACTTGTCAACCACTCGCTCTCTTCACTTTACTTTAATTCACCGAACTTGACTTCTCACTTCTTCTTACTTAGCTCCTTTCAACTCGCGAAAACCGACTTTATATAATATTCCTTATTTACATAAATTACGCTTGGCTCTCGATAAAGGTTGGTTGAAATAAATAATTTTATTTAAAGATAAAAAGAAGAGGTTAGTGAAAAACCGTATAGATCCGTCACAGAATGACCAATTAAAATTAAATAAAATCTTAAGTAAAGCCAAAATTAATTCACTCTACTATCAGCAGAATATTTTAGAACGCATTTTTGAAGAAGAAATTCCAACTTTATTTATATGGAAAGGACATTGAGATAAAGTTGATCTTCACATGGACGAAGCCTGTAGTCACACGTCTAAGTCAACTGTCACTTATTTGGCACAGAAAAAAATGAGAAACAGAAATAAAATGTATCCCATTTGATGAAATACGTGTAAAATTACCTTACGCTTCTGCAATGGACTTTTGTTCTTTCGATTTATTAAAAAGAGCCTTAGGAAAACGGCATCCAAGAACACTGAAAGGTCTTTAGAAAACTGTTCAAGAAGAATGGAGTAAAATTCGCATGGCAGTACCAAGAAAAAGTTTACTTTCATGAAAAATTCGAACTAGAGCTATTGTTAAGAATCATGGCTATCACATAGAAGCAAGTTTCCACAAAAAAATACGGTACAGTCGACTCTCGATAATTCGAAGTTGGAGGGACCAATGAAAAACTTCGAATTATCGAGAGGGTAGAAAAAACTCCCAAAATACACGAAGAGATTTTTTTTTGCGAACACATTTAAATTTGAAACTATGTAATAAAACAATTGTACATATGTATAGAATTATTTTTAAAAAGTACATATTACACAATATAAATATTATACAGAAGTTAAAACTCCTGTATTAAAAGAATACATTCAAACACAATCCTACGCATCTCTTCTTCACAATAGTGGACCATCCTTTCTGAACACATGTGACGCAAGGTCACGTGTTAAACGAAAGATATGGACGGCTGACAACAGGTGTGATTGGTCTATTGTCCACATGAAGAAGGGAAGCAATAAAAGTGTATTTTCGCCTAGTGAACCGGAAAACACTAAAAAGGGGTAGTAGACAGATGGTCATTTAAAGGGCTACGTTACAGGGAAGATAATCAGAGACAATACAACACAAAACTTGTAAGCTCCAACCTGTTTTCAACAGGACTGTATATGATAGTGAGTGTTCGAATTGTCGAGAGTTTTATAAGATAACTTCGAATTATTGCATGTTGTTGTCTGGTCAGCCACAGATTTTACTGCGAATTATTGAGTGTACCCAAATGTATTGTTTTAGTTCGAAATATCAAGTGTTTTTCTAGGGACTGAGCATTTACTTCGAATTATTAAGAGGTTCGTATTATCAAAGGTTTTAATTATCGAGAGTCGACTGTATATATTGATAAAAATTAATTTTCATTAAGTGCGAACGTATAATATATCCTCTATTTTACACAACCTCCGGATGCTCCGTGGCAATTTGCTTTAGCTCAAGTCAGACATTGGCCGAAAATTATTCAATTTTAGTCAATAATTATTGTATTTTATCATAAAATATGAGCACATTCAATTTCATCCTATTCGACATACTTCTTAATGTGTCAACTTTAATGAAATAAAATGTATTGCTACTAATCATGTAAGCGTAATGTTAGTCGCCAACCTTGTCGGCAAAGTTACACGCCTTGATTAAAGTTAATTCGATCGACGAAACCGTTGGTTGGGTAAGGGTTCATTAACGTCACACTCTAAAGCGGGGGTTATTCACGACGGTCCTCGTAATTTGGAAGCACGGTCAAGTGACAAGAGCTACACCTGACGATCTTAACAGATCACTATTTAACAAAAGAAACACGCTTAAAAATTTTCAAGTAAGTGTGTCTAACAATTCAGAAACAAAACATTTTTTTCATCTTTAATGCCCCTTAATCTCTCCCAACCCCTTTTGAGGGTACATTTATGCAAAACTGTTTTTGTATCGGATCTCATCTCCATGAAAGGAACATGGCTAAAAAATTTTGTCTGTAAATCTTGGAGATATCGTGGTAAGAATGTATGAGTGAGCCGCTTTTTTCCTTTTTTGAATTATAACTGAATTCAGTGGCGCAACAGCCCATGAGGACCAAGGCCTACTGTGCCCATATCAGTATACGTGACCTTGGGCCCTGAGATGCATGAGCAAATGTTCCGCTCAGGTGGTCAATTTGACGCGAAGCCCCCAGTTTTGAGATCTCTGGAAAGCTTGGTACTCATTTATCGACCTTCTGAAGGGATGAACGGCTGAGTTGACCTTGATAGCCCGAGGTTTGAACCTCGGACCTGCGATGCACTACCACTCAGCCACTGGGCTTGATGTAAATTATACTTCAGTTTAATATCTTAATTTTAAGCTTTTTACTTACGTTCATGTTATAAATGGCGAAAATTCCTGGGTATTTTATTTGATTCTTATTCAGAAGGAATGCGTTGCAGAAATTTTTTTTTTACATAGATCTTCCTCTCCCCCCTCCTCCCATTCATTTCATGGAAAAGCGCATAACTCTTAAGGCTAAAAATCATGGTAACTAAAAAAAAGTTCAAATATATTATCGGCAAAACCTTTGCTCCAATTAAATTAGTTTCTTGCCTTAAATAAATATCACCATTTTTCTTCTATCGGGTTAAAGATAAAACCGAGCAAATTGCTTCTTGCATAAAACTTTCAGAAAATTTCCAAATAAATCAGAAAATAATCCCCCGCATACGAAATTAACTGAGCGCAAGAAAAGTAATGATGTTTTTTAAACATTTTTAAAAAGTTATCGAATGTATTTTCCAATGCTGCAAGAAAACTGCCGTAGTAAAAACAAATCGCCTCTTAAAGATAGATAAAATATATTCTCCACCTAACGCAATCCGAGAATGACATGAAGTAAAAATTCATTTTATTAATTCTGCAATTTTTCTTTCTTATTTTTCAAATTGCTTTTTTTTATGCCGAGTAATATGCTAGAACATCCAAAAAGCTATATCTGTGTAATAAATGTGAATGCTGGATTCTTAAAAAGCCTTAAATATTTTCACTCGAACTCCAAACGTAAAAAAAAAAAAAAATCGTGTATCTGATTAATCTCAAAAGCCAAAGAAAATGCCAGTTTCTTTCAAAAACATGAAAAATGCTCCCAACCATTAAATTTAAAGTTCCTTTTAAAACACTTTTCTCAAATCAAATGTGAAAGAAATGAAAAACACACGTAGATAGCACTTTTGAAATTAAGAATTACGTTTGGGAATCAATATACGAAATTTAAAGATACGTCATTCCCTTAAATATCGCCTTAAAAAAAAACTCCAACTTAAACTGAATGCTCCATTCTGTGGTGTATATATATTTTTTATGCGCCCAAGATCAAGTCCGATAAAATTTACGGTTTTCGGTTAAAGTAATTTTTTGGAATTCTCCAGTAGCAAACGTAAGTGGGAAAAATTTCGTTTTCTTACGGTTGATTAATGGCAGAAAGAAAAATTAGATTCCAGAAAATTCTCGCATAGGGAAAACGAAATATTTAATTTTCGTTGCGTATTTTTTCCCTTTACTTTTTTTCCTGTCTGGTCGTGGTTGGAGTTTTTGAGGGGAAAAAAGGGGTAAACTGAATTCACGCTATATTTCTTTCCTGGAAATTAATAGTCAAATAGCAAAAAGTAACATTAAGAGTAAAACATTGTGCAGTACATGAGATAAATAAAATGTATTTGAATATTTTATCATGGAATGCAAATAGAAGAAAGTATTTCATGAGCATTATGAAAGGGTTGAGGTCATTAAAGCTCATGCAAAAAGTATGCTTGCATAGTATATGAGTTTATTTCCTTTTGTTTAAAATAAACCTTATCATTACCATCGAATAGTTTTTCTGAGATAATCATTTCTCTAATGTAGTCCCTGTAATGAATATTCTAAAGAAATGATAGCTCATTATAAGGAATTTTCGTAGCATATGCATCTTTGAAAAATGTAGATTTCATTGTTTTTTGAACACGTGTTATATAAAGAAATATATTTTATTAATGATTTTGCATGAAAATGTGGTAATTTTTTTTCTCTCCAACTTTATTTCAATTAACTAGGTATATATATATATTTATTTATATACTTATAATAAATCAAAACGTAGATTCTGTATAAAAGTATGATGTGGAAAAAATATTTTGTTCTGTCAGGACTCATCTTTGTTGCAGAATAATAACTGAAAAATAAATAAAAGTCGAATAATAAATGTTTTTCTGACTGATACCAAAAAATTAATTTTTGAAGACATGAAAACATAACACATTTATTTTGTTGCTTACTGTCATATTTGCATTTGTAAAAAACCTAACATTGCCTGCAGTTGAAATTTGGTATGTATTCCCATACTAAAGATTAATCACCAAATACTTTACTAGTTATGGCAACCCATTTCATTGTGAATATATATAATCAGCCTTTTGGCTACATTCCTCAGTTATAATAAGCCAAATATCGCCAATGGCATTGGATTAATACGTCTTAGGTGAAATTTCTATTGATAAAAATCTGTGATTAAAATGTTTCAGTATTTTGTTGCAAAATAATTTGGTACTTACGTATTACCGCAACCTATCAACGGCATTATATGGTTGTCAATTCATACACATAGGAAATTAGGGTTGCCACCTTGGAAAGTTATTAATAGAGTTGGCGATTGTTGCGATAATACGAAAGTGTACGAATAATTTTTCGTTTTGACAATTCTTTGACATCTTCTACTTGTTGTCCACCATTTTCTTTTCCTTTACTACCTCTAGAAATATTAGCAGTTTAAGACCACATTACTTTTGAGCCAACATGATCTATCTGTAGCAGATATTTTATATTACTTATTGTTAAACTTAATGACGACTAATTTTCCACTTATTTTTACAGCAATTGTTTCGTTAATTTTGTACACATTATAATTTTTAACTTAACATTAAACAGCAAAATAATCATAAAGCTTGTTTAATGTGAAAGTACAATTGATTCAAAAGTTTGTGTACTCACCAAGACTTATTAGATCAGAAAAGAGTATAAACTAAGGGACTTTAAGTTTACACTCTTATGTATTAATTCATTTTTAACGGGAAAATAGACGCAAAATTCGATAATAGGATTCATTACTTTAGAACATAGGTTCCCAACCTTTTTTGAACTGGCGCCCTCTTTCCTAGTAAATATTTCGATTCCGCCCCCTCCCACTCTAGAGAAATAAGAATGTACATAATACATGGTGAAAACAAGAGTTAAATTTTAAAAAAAATATCCTATTACTAACAGAATGTAATTTTTTAATTTAATTTTTTTCTAAAGCCCCAATTTTCTTGCTTGCGAATCTGAAATAGCTATTACCACAAATATATTTAAATGTGTAATATTATATATTTTAGTCATAGATAGGATATTGTTAAAATAGAAACGCTACTGAATTTCTTCTTCAATTAAAAGAGTGAAATAAAAGTTTTAGCTTACCTGTTATAAAGATAAGCAGAGGTTTTGACGATACGAAGTAATTCATAATAATTATTGCTTTCAAAATAAATATAAATTGACTGTTGCTGCTTTTAAAGAACCACGTTAGTTCCTGGTTAACATATTTGATTATGTTTCTTGGATAATATACGTAATGAAATGCAGTGGACGAAACATTTTTCCTGCTGCTCACAGACAACGACAACACGTGCACTACAAAAATTAAAATCCACTATGTCATTCAATTTAATGTAGGTCTGAATGTAATGTAATCCTTAAGTTTTTCATCCACTCCCCGAACTACCTAAATATGTGAATTTTCGTGCATGTGATATAGAAATGATTTAAATAATACATACAATCAACATAAGGTAAAACTGTGTTAAAGTTTACCTTTGTTAGTACATAATCAGCGTGTTTTTTTATTCTTTTTTAGACTATATTTGATTAATATGTTCAAGCCCCTCCATGCCATCTCAACGCCCCCTAATTTTCTCTGAGTCTTTTACTCCCCCCCCCCTGAAACCCTCAAACGCCCACGAGGGGGAGTTATCGCCCACGTTGAGAACCTATGCTTTAGAATAATAGCTACCATTTGGAGTTAAAAGATTGTTTTGTTTATAAGAATCCGCTGCGAATTGATTAATGACTTACGAGGCTTTGTGGAGGTAACGTAAACTGAATATTCCGTCGTTTAACTTGCACTTTGAACATAAAAAATAAGATCGAAATTTACAGATGCACGCTGTACACCAAATATAAGAATAATAGCTTTTAATACAATAACTATTAGGGGTGAAACTTGTATAAGTGTTGCCCAAATTAAAAGTGGACAAGATGAATACCAATAATGCCTTTATTGTGAATCAAAACAAATTGCCATGAGGGTTGGATCACAGGTCTCATCGTTTCCGACAGTAGGTCTATACCTTCGCTGTAGAAATATCGTGGGTGATTCTCGATGAAGTCCTGCATAGCTTCTTTCACTTCGAATGGAAACGTTATGTTCTCTAAAGTGGAAAAAATATATCTGGACTGTACGGTGGTTGTTCTAACAACTTTCAACAGAATTTTTTGAAGGTTGTCTGTGTTTCAAGGGAGACGTTTTGATCGGCATTGTCATGGAGATCTGATATCGTTTGTCACTCTTCACGAAAACGTTTGCACCAACCGTTCGAACTATGCACTGCACCATAGACTGCCACGTTCGCTGATTGATGCCTTCATCTAGCTCACCTTCTGCAATCAGAAACCATATTACCGCGCATTGTTTCGATATGGATGCATCCAAGAACAGCATGGCTTTAATTTTGATCTATTTCCTCTAACGCGAACAGGTTTCATCAGTGGCGTAACGGAGATGATTAGGGCCCCCTGCAAAGTCAGGTTTTGGGCCCCAATCCGGATCTTACAAAGGTTATATACTTGGCGTCAGTTAGGATTTGGGCCCCCTAAAACCCTGCCCCCCCCCACAATGCGGGGGTGTACGTTATGCCACAGGGTTTCATTATTGCACATCGTATGCGGTGTACACCTGCTGCCTCACTTTAGATTCATGTTTGGTGGCGCTGCTGTAGCTGTAATCATTCTGACACAATCGCACGTGTCCACTTTTCATTTGGGCAACTCTTATAACTTAGTCAAATGCAGAGAATAACAGTTGAGCATATAACCAATCTACCCTCCAAACTTCCCACTACATCAACGGGAGGATGGTGGACTTTGACACACGCAAGGAGCATCCCCCCCTTTATACAGAGAATCTTCATTAGCTCTAAGACTTGGACCTACAATTCGACAGCACCGGCCTCAAATTCACGACCACACTCATAATGCAGCCTTCCCTACATCTTTTGTGAATCTCTACAATGACAATAATTCAAACCATTTTTATTGGATAAAAGATTAAAAAATTCAATTAATGTTAGATTACACAAAATTAATACTGCTTATATGATAACGATTCATATTCAAGAAGCATAAAAAATATCGGACTTATCTTTTATACTGTCGACTAATATCGTCAAATCAAAAAAGGTTGCCAAACACCGCGATGTGATGCTAATAGTGAATACTTTTTCCTCGCACGTTCCAATAATGAAGATGTCACTGTAATAATAATGATGACAGCATTTGGCGATCTTTTTTGAATTGGCAATGCTTTTTTTTTTCGTATGGCGAAATCGGTGGACAGCGTAAAAGCCAAAAATATTTTTTACGATTAATTTTACATACTGATCTTATATAATAGTTTATATTTAACTCAAGTACATGATTTCATTCATATTTTCTAAATAAATCAACAAATATTAAATAATTACACACGCTGATACGCTTAAGGTACTACTTGCGACAAAATTTTTAAAAAAGGGAGGTATCTGGATTTTTTTGCTGTTTTTAGATTTGTTTAGTACATTTTAAGAAAAAAATTAAGAAGAGAAAAAGAAATTATTAGTACAAATAAGGGAAAATATCGGTAAAAAATAACATAAACACGGAATTTTCTGTACCAAAATATTATGAACAAATTTTCAATTTTGATGTGTTGATATGTTATTGATTTTTGAAATGACCTTCAGGATAAGAGATATTTTAATTTTGACAAAAACTAGAGCACTTTATCTTAGTTATTATACAAAAGTGCTTAAAAAACGCTTTAAAACAGGATTGAGATTCACATAAAGACTGTAAATTTGTAATAAAATCAGTGATTGATTAATCTGAAGTTAAAGCATTCACTATTATCAAGAACATAACAGCAAAATTTTAGTAAATTATTTACAAACTTGAGAAACCATGTCTCTGTTTGAGTATTCTTAAAAATACTCGAGTAAAATGCTTAAAAGTATGATATCCTGCATAAAGAATGCAATCGTGCTTCTACCTTAAACACTTGTGAAGTTTTGTTCTGAAGGGACCTAAATAATAAATTATTTTTATAAAGCATAACATGCAAATGCCATAGCATAAATCATGAAAATATGTCCTTTTGGTACCCACACATTTTAGGTAGGATACATTAACATTCTAGTGCAGTGATTCAAAAGATAGGACCTCAGGGTCTATGGACGACCTGCAAGGGTCCACGGCAGCAAAGAATAATTTAAAGCGTCACAAGGCCAAATCAGATTATACCTTTAATTTTCAATAGAACTAAGAACGTAGACCCAAATTTACCTATCTTAAAAAGATTTATTGCCTAAAATTTACTAGGTTATTATGAATTACAAAGAACGCAGACCACATTTTATGTAAAAAGACAAATCATTTCAATGTTTTGTCAGAATCAAGCTAAAGGAGTATAAACTGATGTCGAATTTTACAGCTTTCACTTTGTCACAATTGCTCAGAAAATACAAGCCTATGTCTAACATTTAAATGCCCTTGTTCCTGTAGGTTTTAAACTAGGTTTGAGAATGCTTTGACTATATGGTAATATCAGTGCAATAATTCATGTTATCACATTAAAAAGTGGGGATGTCTAGATTAAATCGGAACTATTTTAGAAGACCTAGATGAAGAGTTCTAAAGTAAAGTTTGAAACGAATTCAGAAATTTTGGTTTAAAAAGATATACCTGTTATTTATTTGAATTATGAACATTTTAAAAGTTCTAATTATCTTTCTGTAGAGGAGGAGTTTCAGTGAGTTGCTCACTTCAAAATAAAACAGAAAGAGAGTAAGGAAGATTTGATCCTACAACTGAGGAGATTGAGAGAAACCTGAAAATATGTTGATGTCAAATATAAAATGTGCTTTGATCACCAGATCATCCTGCCCATGAAGCCTTTAGTTTTTACTCATTGTACAATTATTTTATATATTAAATTAAATTTAATTAATTATTTCAATGGGCACGTTAAGCTTAAAACACACTATTTTTGCAAAACTCTTAGAATATAATAAAATATAAACTTTAGAAAAGAATATAACATGTCCAAAACATTAATGCTAATAACTTGCAAAACTTATATTAAGTGAAAAACTAACAAACTACATTAAAAAGTAAGTAACTACACAAAACCGAAAACATGTAGGGTCTGGTGGGACAAAAATTTTGTGGAACTTGTTCTAGTGGTTAGAAATATGAAAGATCAATATGTTTATTATTTCATTAATTCATACCCAATTCACTTATAATTCATATACAAATTTCAAATAAATCTGGAACAAAATCAACTCAAATCATGAATTTTGATATTTTAAATGTAATATCACAACGATTCGATTCATACCTTGTGAGCAAACAATGAAACCTCAGATAGGATTGAACATATCCTACACAATAAATACCTTAACATCTGCAAAAGATAAGGATTAATCAACGATCTTGATACTATTCACTGAGCCCTTGTGTTGTAACTGCAACCCATGAATACCTTCTAATTAATTACGCTTTTGTATTCACAGGTGGAATTCTGCTGCCTCTTCATCACCGCCAAAAGGTTAGTCATGGGGGTACTCTGTCCATTCAGAGTGTCCAGCGAGCAGCCGATGAGGGTGAATACAGCTGCGTGGTGAGGAGTATGGATGGTGAGACGGCCACCGGTACAACCTTTGTTTCCGTCGTTGGTATGTAGTGCAAGTGTTATTGATACTATTGTTGATATTATCATAAATGTGATTTGATTTTGAATACGATAGAAATGTATGGTTGCACAAGTTTGATTTGTGGTATTTTTACACGAAAGGAACTGTATTAGAATTGTCACAGAACAGAAGAGTTTTGTATTTTAAACGTGATTGTGGTTGTAAGAATAATATGTAGAAATGATGCTATTTCTGTCACTTTATAAGTTTTTATCTCAGTAGCGCACACATGAATTTTTCAAGGGGGGGGCCAAGGTCGAAAGTCCACTGTTCTCGTACCATGCTTCAATAAGCCGCCCAACATATTCTTTTAATTTTATTGAATTTCGTTAACAAAAAACAGTAAAAAATTAATTAATAAATGAATAGTTAGCGCTAATTAATAAAATTAACTATTAAAAACAAATACTTAATGAATTGTTACGTACTATATACATAGAATTACAATCAATCGGAAAAAAATCTAGGGTTTTAGATGGACCCCTAGGACTGCCCCCTTGTGTGCGCCACTGGTTTATCTGAACTATTTATTTTAAAATAATATGACAGTTTTGTGAGAAAAGTGAAATAATAAAGTTTACTTACCTCAAATGTACAGTGAAAACCATTTAACACGAAACTGAAGGGATTGAAATATTTTTTCGTGTTAAAGGATATTGCAAAAAAAAGCATATATTCAACAAAATTAAATTCATTAGAGTACATTTTATTTACATAGATAGGTATATATGCATGTATGTAGTAAAAATAAATGAAGCAAAAACTTAGTGAGAGTTAATACAAAATTTTCAAGTTTTTTGAGAAGCAAACATTTGTATTGAGTTTTTAAAAAAATAATCTGAAATTTTTTTTCTTCCTATTGCTTTTTTTAGCGTCAAATAGTCAATAAATTGTTAAATGTCGTAAATTTTGCTGTTCATTTCATCTTTAGAATGTGCGTCTAAATATCTTCGCGTACTTTTCATGATGTTCCTCATTTCGGGGAACAGGAGCTGCGATATTCATTTCATTTCCGTCGTCTGAATCTGCATCAGTGATATTTTTTGAGTTTCGAACAAACTCCAAAATGTGTTTTCGTCGGCCATAATTGGGGCTGTATACAGATTATCATCATCTACTGAAATGAATTCCTCCGACGATATATGTGGACTGTCCAATAATACAGAAATTTTTCAAACATTTCATTAAGTATCGCTTAATTTTAATATCCTTTTGCTCTCTCGCGGAAGGGAACACTTTTCGTGTTAAATAATTTTCTTTTCGTGTTAAGAGAAAAATGCATTAAAATGCATAGCAGTTTGTCGGGACCGTTGTATTATTTCGTCTTAAGCGATTTCGAGTTAAACGTACGAGGGCATTTCGAAAAGTAAAGATACAATGGCTCGCATTCCTTAAAAAAAACATATATTTAGAAAACGTCAGTTGCATCTTATTAACTGGATTATTTATGTTTTTGACATAATCACCTCCGTTATCCAAACATTTGTTAAGTCGGTGCACAAGCTTTTGTATCCCACAATCATAGAAGGTTGCCGTCTGTTGTCGGAACCACATTTCAACTTCATCTTTGATCTCATCATCGTCGTGGAATGATTTTCCACCAAGATGTGACTTCAGGTAACGGAATAAATTTAAGTCGCTGGGCGCAAGGTCCGGGCTGTATGACGGATGGTCCAATACTTCCCATTTCAATTGCTTGAGTAGTGCTTTGATTACGAGCGCTGTGTGAGGCCGAGCGTTGTCGTGAAGCAAGCGGACTCCATTTGTCAGCATTCCCCTGCGTTTGTTTTGAATTGGCCTTCGAAGACGTTTCAAAGTCTGGCAATATGCAGCAGCATTAATTGTCGTTCCGGGAGGCATAAATTCCAACAGAAGAATGCCTTGTCTGTCCCAAAAAACAGAAGCCATGATTTTTTTCGCTGAAATCGAAGTTTTGCATTTCTTGGCTTTTGGTGAATTCGAATGGCGCCATTGCATTGATTGTTGCTTGGATTCAGGTGATGGTGAAAAACCCACGTCTCGTCACCTGTCACAATGTGATCAAGGAACCTGCTTCCTGCATAGCGTGTGAGGAAGTCGAGTGCAAAGCTCATCCTTTTCTTTTTGTGATCTTCCGTTAACATTTTATGGAACCCAGCGCGCGCACAATTTCCTGTACCCTAACTTGACAGTCACAACTTCATAAAGAGTTGTCATTGACACTTCCGGTATGATCTGATGCAATTCTTTCAATTTGAGACGCCTATTCGTACGAATTGCTTCCTCCGTTCTCTGAAGAAGGGCATCAGAGATCACAGATGGCCGACCTGTTCTTAGTTCGTCATGAACATCGGTCCTACCTTCAGAGAAATGACGACACCATTGCGTTACATTTTGTCGATTCATAATGTTCCCATAAACAGAAACAATTTCTTTGTGAATATCCGCTGGTCGCTGACCTTTTGCATGAAAAAAACGTATGAAGGAGCGTTTTTTGCATTTGGCGGGATTCTGAATCGGCGCAGCCATTTTAAACACGACCTACTCCAACCAGAATCAACGTTGAAATGCCGAACGACCGCAAGGAGAAAGCTAACGATTCAAGGTTAACACCTGTGTTGCCAACTTGCTCGCCAAAACTTTGCTTTTCCTCTGGCGTACGGTGTATCTTTACTTTTCGAAATGCCCTCGTATTTCACTGTATTAAACTACATTTTTATACTACATTACACTAGGTTAATACATTGATAAGTTAAAGAAGTTTTTTGTTATACCATATCAGTATAAATATTGCTTACGCTTTTAAATTATTAATACTTGTATGCCTCTACGTAGAGAACAAAAATACATAACACACAATACGCATGCATACAAAAGCACACATGCGTATAAAGAAAAATTCCATTTTGATTTCCATCAGATAAATATGCCATTCAAATAAATAAAAATGTTTTGTTTTTTATTGCAAAAAATTTAGAAAAAATGTAAAAGGAAGGAACGTAATTAATGTTTTTAGATTCAGTTTATATAGATTCATAATTTTACTGTAGTGAAAGGGTTTAAGTTTTCATTCAAATTCTATACGGAAAACTAATTTTATAAATATCCATTTAAAATGCAGCTATTAAAAATTAAGTTATAACGAATTTTAACTTTATTAAAAAATAAATAAAGTTAAACTCATATATATATATATGTGTGTGTGTGTGTGTGTGTGTGTGCGTGCGTGCGTGCGTGTGTGTGTGTGTGTGTGTGTGTGTGTGTGTGTGTGTGTGTGTGTGTGTGTGTGTGTGTGTGTGTGTGTGTGTGTGTGTGTGTGTGTGTGTGTGTGTGTGTGTGTGTGTGTGTGTGTGTGTGTGTGTGTGTGTGTGTGTGTGTGTGTGTGTGTGTGTGTGTGTGTGTGTGTGTGTTTCTCATACACTTCTATCATAAATTGTGTGTGATTGCTCTCTTAAAAAAGTTTGCTTTAATGTATTTATCTCAATGGCTACCTTAGAATAAACCAACACATTTATCCAACGTCAAATATATTTCCGAAAGACCACGGTGATTACCCCTATAAAAATTCCACATGAAGCATTATTTCCTCTCAGGTAACGCATCAAAATACGTTTAAACTTTTAACCCAAAAACATATATCGTTTTTCACTGCAACGATATAATGAAGGAAAAAATTTCCAGACCCATGCAGTTTTTCCTCTTTACCAAAAAGCGGAAATTGTATGCATGAATTGTATGCTACACTACGATATATCCCGGATGAAGCATGGTTACTGTAGTAAGCAATTCGGTTTTCGCATAAATCGTGCCACTATCCATCGCCATGCAGCTAGGGATGTCTTAAAATGGGCATGAATAGTAGAATGGGAGACGAGGCGACGACAGTTTCTGGGCCAGCGAAAGATATATATTGTGCAATATTTGAGCGAAAAAAGCGGGATGGGTTTCCCGTTTTTATTTAGGCTCACATCGCAAGTTTTTATGCCTTTTTTCCCTGACGCCTGGGGGAGGAGGTGTCGTATGTATCAAAAAACTAATTTTAGATTCCTCTCCTTTATTGTTCGGGGATGTATTTTTTGAGAGGTCTTGTTATGGTTTTCTTGCAATATTTATTCCATAGTAAAGTAGGTATAAAAATACTTAATGGTTCATTTGTTCCGCTATTGCATACTATCTTCGATAGTAATGTGGTAAAACAAAGTAATCCATGCATTAAATGGGAAATTGCTGAATGGATTTGCAGCTTTTAAGTTATGGATACATTCTTAGTTTTTAAAGCAATGAAAAATATGTGATTTCCATATTATAAAGTGCGAATTGTTTTCCTTAAAATTTCTTGAGGTTTAATCCTCTGTTTGAGTTGTATTCAATTAAGTCTCCACGCATTTTCTACTTCTTTTATGCATCCCGACAATCTTTCTCAAAAATTAAAAATTTATGTTTTTACTACTGGAAATTAAAAATTAGATTAATGTAACCAACCACTAAAAGGAGGAAGAGAAAATTTTATAGGCCGTGAACTGGATTGGACTAGGAAACCAGGAATTAAGTAACCAATGTTAAGTAAAAGCAATTTTTTCCAGTTAAAAATTTCATTTTACCTTTATTCAATTCCTACTATTAGCTCATATATTCTCTCTATATTTATCTTGTTCAAATTTTCAATCGCTAATAAAATGCATTTTAAAGCACTCAATTGAACTGAAATTTTATATACACGATTATTTTGGATGACAATACAGTAATTTAATTATAAATAGTAAAAATTCATTGATTAAAACTAATTATTCAAAGAATTACAAATACAGACACGTTGAGATCATTTTTGGCGACTTTTCGACCCTTTTGGCGCCTTGTGTCAAAACTTTAAAAAGTTTTTCTCACATTTTAAAGCGCTCATTTGAGTTGAAATTTTCTATACATTATTGTTTGAGTAACAATACGATAATTTAATTATAATTAATTAAAATTAAATGACTGGAAATAAGTATTTAAAGAATTACAGATACCGCCACGTTGGCTTAATTTTTAGCGACTTGGGTCAAAACTATAAAAAGATTTTTTTTTTTTTCCTTCACGTTTCAAATCATTCATTTGAAATAAAATTTTATATATACGATTGTTTTGGATTTCAATACAATACTTTAAAGATAATTAATACAAATTAATTGCCACTTATAATGTTGTGATTCTGTCATATGTATATACATATTTATATTTATTGTAACTATTTAATAAAAATAACTAAAATAATTTTTTTTGTTGATCTAAGTTAGAATTGACTTAAAAAAATTTATATTACTTGTTTTTTAACTTCGGTTACTCAACTATGAGTCAGCAATCTCATTGGTCAAAATAACCCAGTGACTTCGACTGATTTGACTTTTTGTGAACTTGGTATACTGCTACAAATATATGTATTTCTTTTTATTACTTTCCTCACTCTCCCAGATTCCAAATTTTCTAAATATTGTAAAATCCCGCATATAACGCCCACCTGTATTTTCAAAGAAGGGGTACTCTTTTTAATTTTTAGGTATATTCACCGTATAACGCGCACTCTTTTTTTATGAAGAAACCTGAAGTGTACGTGTGCTCTTATGTTTTAAAGTCCTTTATCCGAGGTATTATTCCAGGCTTTTGAAAAAAGTAATATACTTCTAGAACTACAACCCTTTAAGCTCATAGGTAGTCATTTCTTTTAAATAAACATTATTTCGATATATGTAGAAGTCTAATTTGTTTTTTTATGCACATCTTTTATTTTTAAAGCTCTCATTTTTATACTCGGCGTATAACACGCAACCGTAAATTTCGATCTTATATTTTGTGTGTTAAAAGTGCGCGTTATACGCCGGATTTTACGGGAATCTAATTAACAAATTGATGAAATTTTCTTCATTTTATCCATTTTATTAGAGCTGAAATATATCCAAACATATACTGTATATAAACATACAATAACTTGCCAACTGCGGTTACATCTAAACCAGCTTTGGGCCAAGTTAAAAAGTTAAAACCGGAACTGGAGTTAAAGAATAAGCCTACAACACTGAAGCGAAACTCCGGGTTTGTTTGTTTTTTGACTGCCGGTCAAGTTAAATGGAAATACGCCAGTAAACTACTTAGTTTGCCCAATGAGCATCAGAAGTAATGTAAATAAAAGAAATTTATTAGACATTTTTCAAGTGAGTTAACAGTTTCCAAATAAGATCCTACAGCATCAATATATCATTGTCATTTTTTTTTCTCAACTCCCGTATGCTTCTTGGATTTTGAAAAGAGTAAGGCTGTTCAGGTTCCCTTTTGAAACTACTTAAACAACACCAATCTTCCCGAAACGTCATTTGAGGTATTTTTGATTTAAGGAAACAAAAAGAAGATGGCGGGAGTTAGATCTGGACTGTAGAATGGTTGGGATAGAACCGTGTCCATCTTCAACATCATCTTTGCCCTTTTTGAACTTCTTGTCCTTGTAATTCACATTCAAATCTTCGTAACATCTTTGTCCAGCTTAACAAAAAATAAATGATACAAACTGCTCAAAGTTTGTTGCACTTCCTCTCTGGACATAAACAATAAACACAATTTCCTTTTGGGTAACTCTTACGCCTCGGACCCAACTGACACATTTATCTTAGCTTACCCACATCCCCTCCCAAAGGTAAAAAAATGGAATCCCGATACTAATTGGACAAACCTTGTACAAAAATCTATAGTAAAAAGATTAATAATAATACCATTAGATTTACTAGTGGTAAAATTATTCAAATCTTTTCATTTACTAATGATTATTTTTAGAGCCACATTTAAAGGCAACATTTTTTATCTGTATAACAAATACATATGTGTAAGAAGTTTTGATTATTATTAACGACATTCTTAAAAAGCAATTCGAATATCAAATCACCTATTTGCATTAGCGCAAAAAATAATACGGAAATTTAATATTGAATAATGATCACTTACCGATGAATCATTTTTATGAAAGAGTCGGTAAATAAAGATGTAATTAAAAACAGTAGTATATTTTTCTCAATTCAAACCCGGTAAAAATTTTTAACGTCAAATCTTCTGCACCAAATACTGATTTTTTTTGCAAACCAACTAATGCGATTGCTTTCACGTTCTATTTTCTAACGAAAGGCTTCTTTCAGAAAAAAAATCAAACCATTTGATTAACAATCTTGACATTTTTTTTTTAACTTTCAGTGAAAGACATTTGTTTAAAAAAGCGTTCTAATTAACTATAATGCATTAGCTTTGTTTTTTTTTTCTTTATCGGCATCAAATGCTCGTGAAAGAGCACACAAAAAATCGAAGCAACTTTCTCCCAAAAACTTATCCAATTAAATACATCGCATAGAATGTTTTTTCCCAGTTTCGGTTCTTTGAAATGGAATCACTGCTAATTGGCTGATTCGTCTCTTTTCCTTTTTTTTCCCAGTGTCTCCCGTTATAGATCAGCATTTTTTCCGAGAGAGTAACACAGTGGACGAGGGTGCCAGGACCAAATTGGTCTGTATAGTGACCAAAGGAGACCCTCCGCTTCGTTTCCATTGGTTGAAAAATGGTCTCCCATTCCTGGCGCATGGGGATACCACTGTTCAAACAACTGAGGATTCTTCCATTGTCACTTTCAAGAAGGTTACATCAGCAGATCGTGGCCTATATTCGTGCGTTGCAACCAATGTTGCGTCATCAGCTAATATGACGATGCAACTAATCGTCAATGGTAAGAAAGAAATTTTATTCTTAAAGAATTTGTGTACTTTGTTTTTATTCTTAGTTATAGTTCTTAAGGCGGTCCGGCACATGAATTTTTGAAAAATATTCTATTTTCACTTTTTTATATTTTTAAAAAATTCAAATATTTCTGCTTAAAATGATGTATGATATGAGAAAATACGATACTTAGAAGTATTTTTATTTGTTTTTTAAATGAAGCTACTCCTTGACGCGCATGAAATGAGCTCCGCTAGGAGTACCTGTGTTTCTCCTTGTATAAGTTTCTGATGAGCTCAAATCCATATGATGTTCAAGTGAAAAAATTAGAGTTTATTGGGAATATCCAAAAGTGTATGGGTACACGTCTTTTGTTCAAACGAATCAGTTAGTAACACCATATGCTCAGTAATTCCAAAATCTACATTTGTGGAATTAAAAACGATAAAATTGACATAAATATGGATATTGTGCGGTTCAATATGAGTCATGTAGCAAAATTAGTGATCTTAAAACATTGAGATGTTGAACCAAGTTATAATTGTGAGTCATGCTTCAAAAAATTAGATGCACATAGGATTCGTGTAGCCCAACGAAAGCATCTTGAGTCCCCCCTCCCCGGAAAAAAAAGGTTAAATTATTAAAAATAATAAGAAAAGAAAACTAGAAGAGCCTTTTGTAGGAGCAGAGGGTAAAGAAAATGTTTCATATGCTTCTGAAAAGTACTAAAAAAAGTAAATGGTCAAAAATTACAAATTTTTACTTTAAAGCTTGTTTTCTCAAAATGTAATGTTTTTTACTTTATGTACCTTTTTCTCAAAAACTACTAATTATATAATCCTCAAATTTTCAGTGAGCATATTTTTAGCAAGTTTACACATTTTAATAGAGGGAATTAGATATATCTGGCAAACATATTTAGATAAGGCGTTTTAAAACTAAATTTCAGTGGGGGAAATTGGACATTTTTTAAAAAAATCATAATTTTATTAATTATTAACAAAAAGACAAAACCCTTCATTAAATGTTTTTTGATAGTACACATAGCCTATTGTAAAAATTTTATCCATGCGAAGTAAGTAGTTTCTGAGAAAAAGGTACATAAATTTACGCAATATAACATGGGCTCCTATGGACGTACCGGACCCCCTTAAATCTTATTTGTGCTAAATATTCCCAAATGTCATCTTTTTAGTTAGGTTTGAGTAGTATTAATTCATTGAAATTTATAATTTCCCTCTGTATTTGAGCACTTTGTTAAATTCTAAAGTATAGAAGTGTGCAGAAGGAAGAATTGAAAAAAAAAGAACGTATTTTACTATGTTTCCCTCCATTCAGGATGTATTTCTGAATTCTTTTAAAGATCTAAAAAATTAGAAAAAAATTGATACACTTCTTGAATGAAAAATGGATCAACTTATAAGAATGGTCAATAAAAATGTGGCCAAATTCTGGAAGTTCTTATAAGAATTATTTTTTTCTTATATCGGAATCTGATTCTATATTATTGTATATGCGCGTGTTATGTACAGTTCATTCTTAAATATAAAAAGGACATTGTAAAGGTAAGTATAATTTATATGTTCTGAGGTGTATCGTAACACCGATAAAGATGGAATTTAACTAATTTAAAACACAAGAGATGCTGAAATGAACCTCCCATAAAAGCCACTCGGTGTGCTTTTGTACAAATAAAAACTATGCACAATGTATTTGATCATTAATTCATCAATACAAAATTAAGAACAAGTTTAATAATTAATAGTGATCTTGTAGGCTTTTATATACAAAATTATGTGCAAAATTTGATATCTTGCTGATTTGTACAGTTTATAAATAAAATCGTATTGTAGCTTTGTAAGCGCGGCCTATTTGGCACCCCTCCCTCATCGTCTTGCCTACCTAAGGGTGTGGGGGGAAACAAAGCATCACCAACAACTTCCCTAATAACTATTATTTTATTACACTTCAAACACAATCAATCACAAGTGAAGCTACCAAAAGGAGACCCTAGGTGTGATATATAATGAGAGCAATCTATTCTAAATGAACAACTCTAAGTAAACACGTCTAAGTGAACAAGCGTAAGTGATCAAATTAACTAAATATGATTCAATCTATCTTAGATCCTTAATCTACTAATTTATTATCTTGGCAACTCCTTCCTTAACTCGCGCTATCTTTATGAAATACTCAATGAAATATTTTAATATTCTCACCTACGAATCACCGCAAAAGCTCTCCTGCTTCTTCTATCTTACATCTACAAAACCTATATATAGACTTTACATAGTCAAACTAATTTAAATATCAGGGAGAGGCTGTGAATTAACGTGAATGCTGGCCCCAAAGTTTCCCCAAGAGGATTAGTGTTTAAGGTCACGTATAATTCTGTCACAGCTTTAGCGTCAAAGTAATATTGAATTCAATACATTATTGTATGGAGGGGGGCACCATGGAAATTATGAATGAAAATTGGCTCGAAAACATTGAAAGTTTGAGAAGCACTGGCATAAGCAGATGTCCCGAACAGGTGATAAGTCTGAAGCGAACCCCCAGTGTCTAGTCAAACCTCATAGAAAAGTAGTATGGGAGGTACAAGAAATGAAAAGACGTAAGACTGAGATCATTTGAAATATTTATTGGTCAAAGGAAGGTCATGCTGGGTGTTCGAATCACTTGTGGATTGCCTTCATTATACTTATTACCTCGTAATAATCCATATCCACACTAATTGTGATGCAAATTAGTAAACATCCGGTGGTCTGGTGCATCTCTTTCCCTGAACTATTTATCTTAGTGCTGTTCGTGCATCTCCTTCTGGCTATCCGTAAATCAGGGGCGTATCTGCCAGCTCGGTGTCCGTAAAAAGTTTGTGACGGATCTATACGGTTCCTTCTACTAACCCCTTGGGGATTCCTTTTGGGCCATCATTGTTTCAACCAACTTTCTCCGAGGACAGGAAGCGTGATTATGCAAATTAAGTTTAATAGATATATTCTGTATTCACGAGATTGAAGGTTAGTGAAGTGAGAATAGCTTGGATGTGAAGTGAATAGATGAGAAGCTTAGTAAATAGGCAATAAAACGTATATGTAAACAGTGTACGAAGCGAGAAGTTGGAATCTTTAGGAAGTGCTTAGTTGAACTGTTGGAGCCGTGTTAAAATAAATGCAAGGTTAAGAAGACCACAAGAGTTCAGGTACTGTGATCTTATTTCGAGTAGAAGTTATAGAGTTAAATTATTAGCACAGTCCTAAATTAAAGAAGCTTTGTATAAGTTATTGCAAGGGTAGATTGCATGGTCGGATATATTATACCCACGCTATCTTGTCTCACCTTTGTACTCTGACTGATCAAAACTATCCTATTTAAAGTATTATTTATGTCTGAGTTGAATATAGTGATATATAAATAATTGAAGTTCATTATGTCGTCTGATCATTTACTTCCTCCTACATCTCTAGCCGAGTTATAGGGGGAAAGGGATGTAATTCCCTTATATATAAGTTCCATACTCCTCTGCGGGTGATGACAGCTCAAATGACTGCAGTAATGCATGCTTGCTTCCTCCAATGCTTTGGGAACAACGCCACATACCTCCTAAGGGAGACGTTTCCGATCATGAGTTTCTATGTAAATCTGAATCCTTGTGATGTCCCCTACATTTCTATAAAGTTTGTCCCTATAATCCTGGGATATCCTGTATATTTCTCTATCGTCCTTAGTTTCGCCTCAAAAACTTAACATTTTCTGATGAATACACTTTCATCGTAACAATAATAAAAACAAAATCAAGTAATGTAATCATGAAAATGTATTCAAAGAGATTCTTTGTTATACATATCCCCGTTGAAAATAAGAAATAAAAAAGGAAAAAAAAAGTCTTTTGTTCATCTAGAATGTAGGTTCGCTTTTTGAAACAAATAATTACTTGTTTACCCTTTAATTACGAATATTTTTTTTTTCCTTTTCACTTTGTCCAAATAAATTAGATCGTTATTCGCAAGAAACAGAGGAAAACGTTATCTAATAAACTTCTTGATCACGAAACGAAGTCCAGCAAACTAAATTAGAAGTAGGTTCTGTAAAAAAATATCCATCACAGTTCTTGAGAAAAATGTGAATCCAATCAATATGTTTACTGATAAAGAACCGACACATTTTTTTTTCCTGTGTTTCTTTTGTTAAGTGTTTAATTAAAGATTTCTTTTGTTTTGTATGGCTTAGGACTAATAGTTAAGTGACGTGAAGGAACGTTGTTTAGTTAGTTAATTATACATACAAATAAATGTCTCCAAACATATATAACTACTTATTGGTGAACTAATCAGTGCTATTTATTTGCCTTAAATTTTATGACTTTTACATACAACTAGCCGTTACCAGGCCAACTCCGCTAGATATATCATGATGTATGCCAATAAACCTTTTTAAGCTCATTAAATATTTAGGTCCTTACGCTTCCAATCTCTCTTATACCCCTCGCCAATTGATATGAAAGGACAGAACGAACTTTTAAAACAAAAATATATTTATTTTTCACTCATCCTTCTCCAATTCTCAGAGTCGATTACCATTCTTTGCGGATCTCTACTGTACAAAAATAACATGCTTACCAAATTTCAAGGTCGTAAGTCTAATAATTCAAAAACGACAATTTCTATCTTTAACACCCATATGACCCCTCACAAATCCCTCTGAAGTCGATCTCCACGAAACCCGCTTTTATTGGATGTATGTTGTCGTTGCTTATGCCACCTGTCTGACGTAGTCAGATCGAGGCCCACAAATTTCATCATGGCAACGGGCTAGAGATACGTCTGTCATTAGCCTAAGCTTTGAGCCCATGAAGGTGACAGCATGATTTTGCTGAAGATAGATGACGATACCATTCGGACCCACAGATTTAATAAGCACGTTCTCCGTTTGTACTCGGCGAGTATTTGGTGGCATCGGGCATCAAACCCAGGCCTTCCGGTCTGGCGTCCGATGCTCTAACCACTAGGCTACCCACGGCCCTTTGGATATATTCTCTACAAAAGAAACATGCTTACGAAATTTCAAGTCTATTATCCAAATAGTTCTGGAAGTCTCGTGATGAGTCGCTTTTTACTTTGGTATATATGGAAGATATATATATAGATGGTAGGTTGAAATGTCTACATCTGATGATGACAACGAGCATATTACCTAAGAATTTCACTTTACTAATTTCCCATTAAATAACGCGAGGATCTTGAGGTTTAGTTCAAATGGACGTAACTGAAATCCTAGGCAACACTTTAAGATTATTTGCATACAAACTCGTAAATCTCGCCCCCCCCCTTTCTAACAAAAACAATGTATTGAATTCAATACTACTATAATTTAATTAAAGCTACAATACGACTTAAAACTCTTCAGTGCTCCAGGCGTATATAAACGTCTTGTTCACTCAAAGCGTGCACTGCCTTGGACGTACATATACGCCTTTCCGAAGTGCGATCTCTTCTGTAGACAGCTATCCATAAAATTATTTCGAAGGCTTTGGACTGTAATAAAAGGACCTTGGCAGTGTTTGCGAAGAATTTACTTATTTCAGAGAATTTGCTTATTTATTCCTCCCCCCCCCAATACATCACATACGCATGCCTACGTGGAAAATGGTGGCATTGGAGAGCAAATCGCATAATTTTTTATCTGCAGTTAAGGAATTAATTATAAACCGTACAAATTATCAAGATAAGTGTCAATTTTTGTATATAATTTAAAATATCACAAGCCCTTGGGGTCACTGATGATTATTGAAAATGTTGGAAGAGTATTGTTAAATTAATTATGAAATACATTGCGTGTGCAGTATTGATGTATTTATAAGTTTATTACATCAGAATAAATGTGTATTCTATATTTTTATTATGTCAGAATGTATTCGGTTTGTTTACTTTCAGTAAATTAATAATTTTTTGAAAGAATCTTTTGTTTACGACTTTTCAATGTGCTCGCGCCCCCCTCGTAGAGTTATCACGCCCCTCTAAGGGGGCGCGCCCCACAGTTTGAGAAACGCTGGGTTAAGGACTTTGAACTTCCGACAGATTTGCCTGCATCTTCTCCCTCTACTATGGATCTTTACTGGCGCCAGAACTCAAACCCATGACATGAATGCCATGCCAGACATGAACTCAGACCCATGACATGAATGTCATGCCAGACATGAACTCAGACCCATGACATGAATGCCATGCCAGACATGAACTCAGACCCATGACATGAATGTCCTTGCCAGACATGAACTCAGACCCATGACATGAATGTCATGCCAGACATGAACTCAGACCCATGACATGAATGCCATGCCAGACATGAACTCAGACCCATGACATGAATGCCATGCCAGACATGAACTCAGACCCATGACATGAATGCCATGCCAGACATGAACTCAAACCCATGACATGAATGTCATGCCAGACATGAACTCAGACCCATGACATGCCAGAACTCAAACAAGACTACCGGGATCACTTCATTTTAGGCGAATGTTTTAAGTTGATATCTTTTCTAAGCTTGCGTATCCTGACAAAAAAAATTAATGCATTATTATTTCATTCAAACATTTTTCAGTGGGTTTGAGTAGAGCAATTCATTCCACTTTTAAAAGTCTGTTGTGGCAGCTGCTTACAGGAATGTTTTGCTGTATTTGTGGAAAAGCAGATCATAAAACTTTTAGTTTCGTTCTGTTTTAAAAGTATTTATACAAAATAATAAAAATATTTCTCTTCAAACTAAATTCCTCGGAAGAGTTTCCGCGAATTTAAACTCCCCGAAAATGAATTCATGCTAATTTAAGCTGCCCGGGAATGAGAAAACGAAATTATATTTTTCCACACAGTAATATAATTTTCTGCATTATGGAGGTTGAAGAGATTTCTCAAAACACGCATGCAATAATATATCATAATTGTATTTTAGTTTGTTCGTCTGAGAATTTATTTCAGATTGTGTTTCCGCGTAATATTCAAGGATAGAATAGATGTAAACATGACACATTCTTTCCAGATTGGAAAAAGATCTGCAATGTTAATATTGCATTTTTGACTCCTACAGGGAGGAACATATTTCATTATATAACACAGTTTGCAATTTGAATCAGTTGTTTTCCCCTCCATAAAAATATTCTACCTCCTTCCGATGAAAGTATATATATTTAACATTACAAATTAAAATAAACAATGGGATATTTGTAGAATATTTCAAACTTTTAAGACATGGTATAATATATTTTTTATTGAGCGTTTCCAAAAAAAAATTTGGCAAAAAAAGAACGCAATAAAAAGAAAAATATATGGGTGGGTGAGCAAGCAGATTACAATTTTATATTCACCTGGATACGGAATTTTGTGTACGAAACACAATTCAAATTCTCGTCGATAGCTGTTACTACTTCTGTGGAAGAAAGACGAAAAAAGGTCGTATAAGAGAAATGGGACATTTATCTCAGATTTACCCAATAATGTGTTTCGTAAGATGTCGTTGGTAGATTTCGAATTCGTATTGTACTTCTTGAGCTCTCTACAGCTCCTTGTCTAGTATCAAAAACATAACCGCGGCAGCGACCTCAGTAACTTAGTGATTATGGTCACAGACGCGTGGCCAGCGTTTCATGAGTTCGAACCCTAGTGCCCCTGAAAACCAGCCGTAGAGGGGTTGATTCCCTTTAAATCTGCCAAGTCCTCCAATTAGTATGGTGTGGAAGTTCGAAGTGGCGTGCCAACTCAGGTCAAATCACTTGACCATGGTTCAAAATAACTCTTGTTGCTTTAAGTACCATGTTAATGAACACTCCCTCAACATAGCTACTACGATTACATGATACATGGTTATATATCCTCTGCACTTCCCTGCTTTTGTCAATCCGAGCCTGATTCGCCACATACATAACTCTATAATATATATATAATAATAACATATTGTGACGGATCTATACGCGACTTCCTACTAATAATCCTCTTGGGTATTCTTTGGGGTCAGCGAAATTCACTAATCTTCTTTTAAGAAGGAAGCGTGATATGCAAATTAAGTTTATTATATATATTTATAGTGAGCGAGTTAAGGGGACACAGTACGATTCAATTGACAAAATCGGTCGAAAAATCAAATCTAATTCTTTTAGCCTAAATTATTCCTTATAATCTTCCCTATAACCTCACAAAATTTGAATGCTCTAAACTTAAAAAAAAACGCAGAATTTTATGATAGCTTTTACGTTCGTTTTTATTCACATCCCTATGGCAAATCAAAACTTTAAACTTGTTTATCTCGGAAAGATAAAACTACTAGTTTGTCTGCATTTAAAATGCTAAGGCTTTTTTTCTATTGTGCCCAATGCTTGGAAATTTTTTTTTACTTGTTTCTAATATTACATGGAACAAAAGTTGGCACGCATTTTTCAATCATAGCCATATTTATTTTTTAAAAATCATTGAAATCAGAATTTGTACATTTTTTAAGGAATTTTCAATAAGCATTCATGAAAAGAAGTATTGTACAAATACCAATCCTGTTATCGCAAAATCCATACCAACTTTAGTTATACATAGTTTGACGTACTTGTAAATCACATTTCATACATGTACGTCAATTTTTGTAGGAGCAGTAGCATTTTAAAATCACTTAAAAAATTTTAAGTTTTTTCCTGAAAAATTCAATGACTAGTTTTTTATGAAATTTTGAGCACACAAAATCTGTTTTACATACTTTACACACATAGGAGGCAACTAAAAAATTTTTTGAAAATCCTTAAATTAAAAATTTTTGCTTAAATCGTACCATGTTCCCCTTAAAGGAAGTTAGTGAATTAGAAGTGAAGAGAATAGCTAACAGAAAGTTATAAGGTTAGAAGTTTAGTTAACTAGAGGTGACAAGAAAGATACAAGATGAAGATTACCATAAATGGTTAGAAAGTCCTTGTAAAAGATTATAGTCAGGAAGTGTTAAAGATAAATTAAATTGACTAGAAAACTGCATAAGTTCAGGTACTGTCATCTTCATATTACATTTCCTGTGTAAAATAATATTAGGGAAGAACCATTATTATAAAGTGGCTTATTTAACGTATTCTCCCCAAACGCGACTCTCGTCTCTTCCCTCTGTTGTCTGACTGGATCATCCTAATTATGGTGTTAAATTGATTTGTTTTTGAGGCGATTAAAGAGATAAATAAAATAATTGGAAATAATCACGTCGAATCAACCTTCACTTCCTTCCACACGTTTAGCTGGGTCACAGGGTAGACGGGAATTAGGTTTCTTTCAATACTACTGTACAGATAGCCTATAATTAACACCAGATAATAACATAAGAATAACAAAGTGCATTTTTATCGGATGTTTGAACTCGGCACCTTCCGATTTGTAAGCACGTAACATACCACGAGACAAAAATAATCACTTCTGTCCAGAGGTTGTTACTGGCCTACTTTTAGATATCGCCACAGTACTCCCCCACCAATGAGTTGATTGATAGGCGAACGAACGAGATATTTTGTTGTTATGGCGAGAATGGGAGTTGTTACTATAGCGTCAAGGGAATCTGACGACTTTGCTGCGTCAAGTGAGTTTGACGACTTTGCTGCGTGGGGTGGGTCCGACGACTTTGCTGCGTGGAGTGGGTCCGACGACTTTGCTTGCTCTTCTTGCGGGTAGACGGCGCCATGACACATCAAAAGGTTTGCGTTTTTCTTTTCAGCCAAGGTCACCAATATCGGAAGATTAGAACCCGCGACCTATGGGTTCGTAAGCACGTAACATACCACTAGACAAAAGTGATCACTTCTGTCCGGAGGCTGTTACAGGCTTACTTTTAGATATCGCCACAATTTTAAAATTAAAATAACATCAGGCGACATTATTATTATCGAGTAATTAAAAACATGCATGCAGTATTCTACAATATTTTTGTATCCTAATATTGTGCCGTTTGAGTGATACATCATTTCAGTTGAATTATTTACAATTACGCCTTTTATAATTGCAATATTCAACTTTTTCTTTTTTATTCATACCAAGCAAAATCACATACAAAAGTAATTTTGAATCTACAAACTGAATGTCGCATGCAGGTCACCATGGCTCAGTATTACGAAGTCGGTCACCTATAGCGCTCGAGTTGTTTCACAGAATGCTGACTGAGGGCAACTTTTCATTTTATTTAAAAGTGAGGTTTAGCCAAATTTTATCACTAACCAACCTTCTGCATTTTTGTTTATAATTGAGAGTGAAATCCTATTGAAAATAAGGGGTAGAAGTTCTAAATCCTTTATATATAAGTAAAGTAACATTCCTAAAAATGCTTAGATCATGACAAATCAACAAACAATATTCATGTTACTGCCAGATTAAAGATTGTGAGGTAAGCCCTCTATCTTCCCTCACAGTGGGGAGGTCGGAAGGAAGACTAGCCATATTCGAAGTCCCTCAATTTATTTTCAGCACAAACCCCAACACATGTTCGACCAACTAAAGTTAAGAGATGCACCCAATTAATAAATATGAAGACAATTAACGAGGTACGCGAAATATGAGAAGATTTTAAATACTTAGTACACTTACTTAATTCAATAGCACTGAGTTCTTAGCTATCTAATCTAGATTCAATCTCAAGTGACAGATCGTCACCTAAAATAATACAATTATCAATTACTAAATATCTGCCGCGGTGATATGCCGGTGCGATAATGTTCTGTTACAGGCAGTGCTGTGGAGTGCACCGGTATTTGCTCCTGATGAAGGCTGCGTTAAACGAGAGCTGGAAAAATGCTGGGGCGCAGGTGCTGGTTGGAATGGGAGAAACTGTTGAAGTCACGTCATGTCTCTGCGTTGGTGTTGCTCTCCTTTCCGGATTCCAGAGTCTCTTTAAAGGTGGAATACATCCCGCCCACGAAAGTGACACGTGATGTAGAGTCACTTCTGTTTGGACGTATTCGGTGAAACCGTTCTTCTATTGGTCCAAAGTCCCCTTCGTGCGGTGTACTTTGACACTGCGGATTGGCGTGGGAACCGCGCCGGCCCTTACTGTCGGCTAGATCAAGGAAGGTCAGAGGTTGACTTCCCTTTGGACATCAGCGCCAGGGTGTCCACCCTGGGATACTTTCCCACGAGAAACTGCTTGACCGTCGAGACGTCACTCGTTCCCGAAGGGGAAATGGGTCTTTGATGGACACCGCCGCATATCCACGCCTAACATTCAATTTTATTAATCACTGCTCCGTTAGCACACAGTCTATCTTATCTCTCTCTCTTCTCTAACCTGAAATCCTAGGCTTTATGTAGTAGTCCTAATTTGCATGCTCACGTTCTCTTCTTCGGGAGGAAGTTTTATAATAAAATAATTTTTAAAGACCAAAAATTCCCCAAGAGGACTATTAGTAAGAAGATCGTGGATAGAGCCATCACAAGATCAAAATATAGATTTAAAGCTATAATAATACAAGCCGACTTGCTGCTTAGCAGTAAATATAAAATTATTTTCGTTAAAATAGTAAACTAAGTATATTAAGTTCAATATTAAAATTATAGGAATAGCATTAAGAATATTTTTGTATTTGTCTACACTATTATATATATATATAAAGTGTGAGGGAGAGGAAATCAAAGAACATATCTAAACTCACTATATCAAACTATATCTAGGAGGAAATATCAGCCCATGAATCAAAAGATCCGTAAGATTAAATGTCTAAGTTTCATTAGGAGTTTTATTGACTTAGTAGAGCTATACACTCTTTGAGCTAGGTATTTCATTCCAAAGACCAAAGAAGATTAAAATCAAACATTGAACCCTACTCTTTCAGAAACGGTCCCATGGGGTTCAGAAAATCAACTCCAGGAGATGAAACGTTTCAGTTTTATCAATCCATAAAGCAAAAAGTATCAATGGTCTCTTTGCTGTAATTTTCTTTCATGCCGCGTGGTTTTTTTTAATTTCAGAAGCTTATAAATATAATCTCGGGGAAAAAAGAAAAACATTTTATAGTTTTTGTACAACAGAAAACATAAAAGTATTATTGAACTCATTTAGTTTGAAAAAATACAATATATATCATGTTTCTTTATAGTAAGGCCGATCCCAAAACTTACTCATATTTTCCTTCCTTTAAACACATTATAATTTATCTATAAACCTTATATATATATACATATCAGATGACCCGAAGGTTTCGTTAACATTTGAAAATTCAACAATTCTTATAATAATGTGGGTTGAGAGATAAAAATTGAAAAACATGCTTGAAATGGTGGCGTGGCAGGAGCGGACACATAACATTTCGTGGGTTGAGCGGACACATTTTTCCCCCATCTTAGAACAGATTCGATTACCGAATTACAAGGATAAATACATTTTTGCCAATCAAATTTAATTACTTCTATTAAATTGTTAAGATGTTACAGTGCGAATACATTTTAAACACAGCAAAATGTAATAGAAATAAAAACTTTCAGAGAAATATTTAAAAATTAATAGTAAGTAACAATATAATGAAAGATATGAACGAATTTCAGGAATTTTGTGGAAAACTGTATTTTAGAGTCAAGTAAACATTAGAACAGGTGCAATAGCCATACAATTCATTAGTTTCATGGAAGGAAGTAAAAATAAATACTAGAAATAAAATACGCAAAATGCAAGTAGATAAAAGAAAAATAAATACTAACTAACCTTGCACTTTGGGCTGGGTTACAGTCGTCGCATTCTTTAAAGCATCCTTGTATGCAAGTATGTGTGAGAAATGATGGTTCAAACTGGAAGGAAGGATATAAGTCATATAACAAAATACCTGATATATATTGTGTGGTCGAAAAACGATCACTTAGTGGTGACCTATAGTTACCCCTTACTTCCGAACCCTCCTTTCTATCTGTACTCCCGGCTGGATGTGTAGGATGAACTAAATAATCTACAGACATAATGACAATTCAATTTGATTTATTAATTCTTATTATGGATTATGATCAAACACAACACAATTCTAATTAAGGTATATAGCAATGGTAGAGTGCAGAGGTGAGATATACAAATGCGGGGATAATATTACAGAACTTCAACTGAATCTAAGATAGCTTAAATACGCTCATTTACAACTACGCCGCACACTAAGAATCAGCTTTTACTTAATCAATTTTACAGTACCTGGTTCCTTAATGCTTCGGTTCCTTCACGGAGAATTTCAGGCACTATCTTTAACTGGATCAATTGACGATGGCTCCACGCTCCATAATATTTAATTCTACTGCTTATCAATCTCACTAACCACTTCTAGTTGCACACATCAAACGAATCGACTTCGCTTAACTTGTCAACAACTACTTGTCGACAGCTCACTTTCTTCACTTAACTTAACTTGACCTCTTTCTTCGCTCCCATTCAACTCGCGAAAACCGAATTTATATAATATTCCTCATTTACATAATTCCTTTTTGGTTTCTCGATGAAGGTTGGTTGAAATAAATATTTTGATTCAAAGGGATAAAGAAGAAATTAGTATAAACGCGTATAGATCCGTCACAACTTAGCTGCTGAAGTGAGCGTTCGTGGTCAAAAGGAAGGACAAAATAACGATGCATATATAAGGTAAAATACCTTTATTATATAACAGATAGACATTGAAATGATCAACCACCAGCTGTGTGCAAGAATGACGTTTGTGGCAGTAAGAATCTTGAAATGATTGGTACTTAACGAACATTAGCAGTTGTGACTCTAATGCTAACAACAAGTTTTCCCATAGCGGCTGAATAGGCGTCTTTCACCCTCCATTTTTTTTTAGCATTTCTCAGTAAAAAAATTTGAGATAAATCCTATCAAATGATTAGGGCAACCACATAAAGTGCGTTGGAATACTCTTCCGCTTCTAACTTCGAATGAAAAGTGCAGTAAAAAACATAAAAATATGAAAAGATTGAAAAAAATCTCCGCTCTGCTGAGACTACATTTTGTTACTTCGCCTCTTCTGTGTGGTTTGGAAAGGGATTACAATGGATTGACTTTCTATTCATCAGGATTTGAATTTATTTCTTGTAAGATTTGGATCTGAGTGGCTGCTCAGACATCCAGAAAACTCCCTCTAGTGCTTCAGGGATTGCCTTCCACCCACACATTGTATTTCAAATTATGTTTGTTCTGGTGACCTCTATCCCTTTTCCAATTTGAATTATCATGTCAGATAAACCTGTATAAATAATTTCAAACTGCACAATAGTACCTTTCGACCAGATAATTTATCTGTATATATGCCTACCTTTATGGATCAGTATACCTTACTTCCGACATGTATCCATTTACTATCAACGGAATGTAATAAAATGAAAAAGTGTTGCTTTTGGGTATATTGAAAAATTCCAATTAAATGCTTCATTTACAGTTTAATAAATATTTAATGACAATATTTTTTCTTAATATTGATCAATTAGAGTGTTATAAAATGTATACGTATATTAATTGTCCATCTTTAATTTAACCAGTTTGAAACGAGCCTAATTCCTTTACCAGTTAAGGTATCCGACTAAGGTGTGGAAGAAATTAAAGGATCATTCGACATGATAAATTCCAATTATTTTATTTATCACTATAATTGACTCAACACAAATAACACTATAAATAAGATAATTCAGTCAAGCAACAGAAGGAAGAGACGAAATTCGCGCGTTTGGGGAGAATACATATAATAATTATTTTATATTGTGGTTCTTCCTTAATATTACTTTACACAGAAGATAAGTACTTAATGTCCCCCTAACGACTTTAACTCTTTAAACATCAACATAATAGGAAGGTGGGAGTACCTGACTTTAGGCAGTCTTCTAATCACTTGAAATTAACTTTCTCTTTCTTCCTGGCTATAATCTTTTACAAGGTAAATCTTTCTTGTTACCTGTAATTAGTGGCCGCGATAGCCAAGTGGTCAAGGCATCGGATCATGGCTAGCGTGTCATGAATTCGAGCCCAGTACCATTGAAGACCCGCCGTGTAGGGGAGCGTTGCACGTTAAATCTGTCGAGAGCTCAAACGTCCTCCCGTTGGTGTTGGTAGTTAGGAGAGAGAGGTACCAGCTCAGGTGACGTCCGCCTCACTTGACCATGGGTCAAAATTACGCAGTCCGTTACCGAAGGCCCTCATGTGGCGGAACAGTGCGACGTTAATATTCACTCAGTCACCTGTAGTTAACTAAACTTCTAACTTTCTATCTTTCAAACTTTTATTTCACTCTTCTCTTCACTTCTAATTCACTACTCTTCACTTCTAATTCACTATCTCTTTAACTCGCGAAGTAGGAATATATATAATAAACTTAATTTGCCTATCACGTTTCCTTCTTTAGGAGAAAATTGGTAATGTTTGCTGGCCCAAAAGAATACCCCAAAGGACTAATAATGGAAGGTCGCGTATAGATCCGTCACAAGTTGAGCTAATTTTTTTCTTTTGCAAAGAAATTGCTCTCACGTCTCTTGTGAGCAAGTCTTCGATTAGGATAGATATATCATTTATTACTACGATAACACAGGGTGTCCCAAAAGTAGCGCCCTAACTCTGCATAGCCTCATTTATCGTTGGGAGTGTATGAAAAATGTATAAGGAACTGTACTTACACGATCCACAGGTTACAAAAGCAATACGGTAAATGATGTTGAAAGAATGATGTAACTTGTTGGTTTATGAAATGTCTGGGGGCATTGTTGTGCTCCTGTACGTAACTGACTGGATGTGGCATACCCCATTCCCTGGATCAGACATGTGGGTCCGGTTCTATACCAGATCTCCCAACGTTGTATTTTTCCCTAAGGAGCAATCTTAAGGGGATCCACGGAAGTTCATGTTAAATTGCGTAAGTTTATGTACCTTTTTTCTCAGAAACTACTTACTTCTCATGAATAAAATGTTTACTGTAGTTTATGTGTACTACCCATAAAACTCTTTAATGAAGGGTTTTGTCTTTTCGTTAAAAATTAGAATAATTATGATTTTTTCAATAACTGTCCAAGTTTTTTCCCTCTAAAATTTAATTTTAAAAAGTTTTGCTATATATATCTAATTACCTCCATTATCAAATGTGTAAACATGTTAAAAGTCTACTCACTGAAAGTTTGAGTATTATATGATTAGTAGCTTTTGAGAAAAAAGTACTTAAAATGAAAAATATTACATTTTGAGAAAACAGGTTTTAAAGTAAGAATTTGTAATTTTTGAGCATTTACTTTTTTTAGTACTTTCCAGAAGAATATTAAGCATTTGTTTTACTCTGCTCATACAAAAGACCCTTCTAATTTTCTTTTTTTAGCGTGTTTTTCAAGTAGTGGAACAAAAGCGTTATTAGGACGCAAATTTCGTCTTCGTTCCATATTTTGTCGTAGCTTTTTCTCAGCCAATAAGCAACCAATCGACCTTGGTTTTTCGGCATTTTGTTGCATTTGTGCCCTAGATGAGTCGAATCATATTTAAATTTTCCCATAGTTTTCCCGAATTTTCCTAAAATTTTCCTGAATTTCGCTAGTTTATAACAAAATTTTCTCAAATTTTACCTAGTTTTCAACAAAATCGTACCAAATTTTCCATAAAATATTTCAAATTTTCCCGAGTTTCCGTGGAATTTTCCGAATTTTCCGCAAGATTTTCCTGAATAGCTCAGGATTTTACCAAATTTATCCCAAATTTTACTGAGTTTACACAAAATTTTCCCGAGTTTTCCTCAAAATTTTCCCCGAATTTTCACGAGTTTTCCACAAAAATTTCATAAGTTTTCCACAAAATTTTCCCAGAATTTTTTCTTTACAGCTCAATAGTAGTACATTTAGAGGAGTGGTACATTACTACTTTCTGTTAGTAAAAAGTTCATTAGTTGCATTATTGTAAAATACAACATGTGAAAAACGCGCTAAAATTACTTGGCCATGCCAATGATTGATATCTTGTTTTCGTTATTTTTTACAATTTTGCCCTTTTGGGGGGTCTCGAGATGCTTTCGTTCTTAAGGAATTTATATATCGAGACGTAGTGACTACACAAATTACTCATTTGCATGTTGTTTGTACTTCGATAGACAATGCGCTGCTGCAACGGGTGCACTCACTCATTTCACAGCGTGCTCAACCTTGGCTCGATATGCACGGTGAACACTTTGAACATCTGTTTTCTTAAACCGTCAATATACTCGCGCAGGGTGTGTCATACCCACCGTCTAACTTTTTTCAACGCTCCTGCTAAACCTTTTTTGGAAAATGGATGGTTTCTCGTGTAGCTAACTGGTCATATCCTTTGAGGGGCCTTAGCTTGTAGGCGAATTCTAAATACATATTTTTAGATATCGCCTCTTCGGGTATGTTATACCCTGAGCGTAAATCACCGTTACAGTTCTGAATGCATGAATCACGCGTTTTAAATCTTCCTTATGCTATGGCGTATTATTGTAGTTATGATAAAGAAATGTGATATTTAATTTAATATATACAGTATTTAATCGATATAGTACAACAGTATTTTCGGATGAAGAAATTCGCGGATATGATGAGGAAAAATCAAATGATGAAGAGTATAACAAGAAGTATGATTCCTCCACTGAAATCGATCGAGATTTATAAAAAGGAGACACTGTCGAAAATAAATGTTTTATATGTAGAGACACAAAAACATTTGAGAAGAACGTAATTTTAAAGGAAATAACTATTGCTGGAACAAAATAAGAGAAAATAAAAAAGAAATTCCAAAATTTTTAAATTTAAAGAATAGAGAATTTTATACTCCTATATGTTTAGTTTGAAAAATATACAGATTTAAAAAAATTAAGATCCAGTGAAAACATCGCCCTCACTCACGACTATATTAAAGGAGTGTATAAACAATGCACTGAATGCCCTTATAAAAAGAACAGAAAAACTAAATTTACGTGTGAAAAATGTAATAAACATGTTTTATTTCCTACTTGTCTTCCTTTTTAATCTTTGTATACAAATTTTACGGTAAAAACAAAATGTAAACACTCTTGGGTATGACACACCCTGCGCGAGAACTTTAGGTCGTTTTTTTCACGCGAGTGATGCCGGGTTAAATATTTGAAAATACTGCTGTTGATGTGACAAATGAGGTGTTCTTTCTTTGCACGCCATACTTTGTTTTTCTTATTTTTCACGTAAACTATGGGTATACAGGTACAGATCTGTGGGCATTTTTTATGTGCTTCCAACGAGGAATCTAGTTATATGCAGATTTTGGGCGCTATTTTTAGAACGCCCTGTATAATATATATTTTCAGGTGTCATTTACTTCATGTATTTTCATAGCTAAAGTTTTTGAAATTATATCCACACAAAAAAAAGAAAAAGAAAACTCTATCCCTTAAACCAGGGGTTGGCAGACTTTTCCAGGACACGGGCTACTTCTTATATTTTCAAGGTGTTGCGGTCCACCCAATGTTAGTGGCGCACACAAGGGCGGGGGAGGGGTCCACGGGTCCGGACCTCCCTCATATATATATATATATTGATTTTTTTCCCAATTCACATTATAATCCCATGTAAAGGGTACGTAAAATGTAACGAAGTATTTGTTATTAGAATTTTTTATTATAATTAATGTTAATTATTTATTTAGTAATTTAATTTTTGCTGTTTTTTGTTCCGACAATCGACAGAAAAAAAACAAATAATAATCAAACAAAAACACTATTTCAACAATGCACAGTATATACACATTGAAGTTTTCACTAAATCCATTCAATTTCACTTATAAGATATACACAGCACTATACGTCAGCTGTATAGCTACAGATATACTGCTATAAGCATGTCGGTGACGCGAACGCACGAGATTTTACCCATCCAAAAAGTGTCTTAGGCGATCAGCACACTGAGCGTGCGCCAGTCAGAGCATGTCGGTGACGTGTGAACCCATAAGATTTCCCCCTACCAAAAAGTGTCCAACGCCGCTGAAGAAGTTTTCACTTTAAAAATTGTTTGGTTGCATATTGGGGTATGTTACGAGAATGGCAGAGCTTTTCGACCCTCGATCCCATCCCCCCTTGGAAAATTCTTTTATGCACCACTGCCCAAGGTCGTAGGTGTGGTGAGATAAGGAAAAGGATATTATAGCTTAATAATAAATACGGGATATGTACTTATATATATATATATATATATATACCTACAGAACTCAAATAAAAAACTACACTTTTAAAACCGCGTTTAAAGCAAAACGCAATATACAAACTTAATAATAGCCACAAATATAATGATATCAAATGATGCATTTATTATGAAACAATTCAAAATACATTAAAAAATAAAACATTTTCATCTAAAGTTAGTTTGCATTGTTATGGTCAGCAGAAGACTAAGCCTGCGTACTGTCAGCCAATCTTGAATTAATTTCCCGTATATAATTTCTAACTGCTAAAATCTTCAGGCTGTCACCCCAAAATGTCTTAGCGATCCACCGGTCGATTGCGATCGACGTAATGCTTACGCGGCCTTAACTTTTCAAGTATATTTTAAAAACTCAATTGGTGCTTACACACAAGTGTTTTTAAACACTCTTATAAATTTCACTTGTAAGTAACGGAATCTTTGAACTCAATTTTTACCCACTTTAAAAAGTCAGATTAATTCGAAATTTTGCTGTTGTCCAGAACCGATGACAATACAATAATTTAATAATTTTGTTCCATTGTCCTGATCAGGATCATCTGGATTAACGATTTTCCATTTTCAGATCCCCTCCCGCACCTGGCGACTAGTCCCAGATCCCATTTTCATATTTGGCGACTAAAAGATTAAGTTACAACTTAGTTCGATTAACTATTAAAGAGTACTTTTTATTTTTTTTTAAACTATAATTTTTTTATTTCCATACAAAATACTGTAAGCCTTTCATTCATTGTGTTTATTTTTTTCTATGAAAATAACGAGTAGTCTGCTTTTGTGTTTCTAAAAATATGTTTAATTAGAATTGTGTTTTACCTAAGCCATTGGTTAAATACATTTTACTGCTTTATAAAAAATAAAGCTACGCTATTTTTTTTTATAAATCGCATAGACTAAGCTCTTGGAATTCGTTATGATCAGTATATAATGTTTCTAAGAACATTTTTCTGTGAGAACAAACGTTATAGTTGTCATATGACTAATTTTTAAACAGAAAATTGCATTTTTCTCCGTATACTCCTTTAAAAATTACAAGTAATTAAAATTTGTTGAACTTAATAACTTATACATGCTTAAGTATACATTAATATTCAAAGAAAAAGGAAGAGGGTGGGAGAAAATGTAATACTTATTTTCTTGCTAAGCTTCGTTGCTGACACATGCTGTCTTTGTTAAAAGATCGTATTTTTATTCCTTTATATTTGCTTGAAATTAGCTTAACATGTGGTGAGCGTATTTTTCTAAAAAAATGGAATCTTGCATATTTCTAAAAGGCTTAACACTACGTGAAGTATTCAGAAGTTAATTGACCACCACAGAACAACTCACCGTACATGATTGATGTTCAACAGCGAAGCCAGGGAAAAAAATGGTAGAAAGTTCTGGCTTTGTAAAAGTGTAAAAAAATAAAAAATGGCGGTGTAACTTACAAAGTTTCCCATCCAATATTCTTTCAGAATCCCCCTCGTGTATTTGACACTTCTGTAAACAAAATTCACCATCCCATGCTGGCTGGTGGTTTTAGATCAATAAACTGATGGATTTTTGCTTGCTGACTAAGCCTAAACAGCATTCTTATTTTCTTTATTTTCCTACAGTGCCACCGCAATTTACTGTGGAACCGAAAAATTCAACTGTTGTATTGGGAAACACTGTGTGGCTTGACTGTGCAGCTGTGGGTTTTCCAGCTCCTAGTATTTTATGGAAGAAACTGATATATACAGGTAATGATGGCTGATTTTATAGAATATTTATCTTTGTTTACAGGAAAAAGAACTGAAGGGAAGAGAGCGAGAAAGCGTTTAATCATTTTTGAGCCACCATGACACCGGTTATCGTAAAAGTCAATAAAGAACAAATACTTTAAAAATATCTGTTTGCTTTATCAGGGATATTTTGAAAATAACTGTTTACACTATCACGGATATTTTTAAATGTTGAGGAACTCAATTTTTATTTCTTGAAAAGTGATTCCTTAAACACATGAAAGAATCACTTTAGTATTTTTGGTTAAAAGAAAAAGTTTTTCCAGTTGACGAATTAATTAACTGTTTTCTTTGAGTATGGAAAAGCGAAAATAAGCTGATGAACAAACTTTTTTTTATTATTTTGTAGCAAATTTAAATTAATTAACTATTTAGTAACAGTTCGATTTTTTTTTTTCCGGTTTCTAGAAGAACGGTGCCTATTTTCAATTATTAAAACGGAACAAATGTTCTTTTAGTTGCAGTTCAAGAGATAAAACTGATTAAATATTCATTTTCCAAGCAAGTTTTCATTAAGCAAATTTTACATTTAAGGCAAATTAGTGATCGACTGAATTAATTACGAACAAATATTTTTTTATTTGAAATTTTATGGAGAAAAAATATAACAAATAAATAAAACGATAAAAACTATTTAATCGAAACTTCATTTACAATTTTCAAACTTAATAACTCTTAAATCGGAGTTAATCCATTAACAAGAAAATGGAAAAGGAGAAGGCTTTAACGAAAAATAAAAACGACGACCGTAACCTTAATTACGACTCTTGTTCTTTAGATTAAATTGGATCATTATGAGAATTTTTTGGGTTTTTTTTACAACAAAGATTATTAGTTTTAAAGAAAAAGATCCATCATTTCCTTTCCCAATTCAATATTTCATCTGAAATTGATTTTTTAATCGACACATTTTCTTGTTCGAATTATAGTTATAGTTTTTTTTTATTTGTTGTTTGCTATTCTTTAGTCAAGTCATGAATATGTGAAAGATTTTATTGATGAGTAACACTTGTTCTTTGGTGTAGTTGTTTGATGTATTCATTATAAAAAAAAACTTTCTCAGATGACTTAAAATAAAATAAATTGTTTCATAAAATATTTAAAACTGTATAAAGTACATTCAAAATTTCTATGCATTTGATCGGGGTTTTTTTTTATGTCATTCACTACGGTGTATATTCCACGCACTATTAATTATTATTTCTGAAGTGTTTGATCTGTTCGATTTTGAATTTCTGTTGGACACTTAAACATCGAACACCAAAATTCACTCTTTTAGATATCGTTCTGAAATATTTTGTTCATATTAAATTTGGTATTTCATTTCCTTCTAAAAATCAAACAGTAATCCAGTTATGTTATATGTTATCAAAATCAATATCATTAATAATAATAAGATATGTTAAAATGCCACAACTCAAAAATCCAGTTATTTTTTCCTTTAAGGCATATAATGGAAAATAAAAGAAATTGAAAGCTGCTTCGTGGCTCAGAAGCCCCGTGAAATCATCATTCCATTCAGTTTTACTTCAATACAAATCAAACAGAATGTATGAATATGTTATGGAATGTTTCGTTCTATAACGTTGAAGTATAGAAATTTGCTGTAAAGAATTCGAAGAATAATTTTTTATTCCATTAGGCTTAGTTGCCTCGCATCAAAACATTGCAACTAGTCTGATGCTAAAATATCGACTGTTGCCAATTCGGTAAACTGAAAAATGTTACAAGGAAATTGCTTCCAGATTTACAATATAAATACGCAGTATAAATATAAGTATTGGTTTACATAAAATACAAATTCCTAATATTACAAATGCATAAATATAAAGTTATAAAACTCATTTTAAAAATTAATTATTTTACAAATTATAATGTTTTATAACTTTATTAAATTTCTGTTTGTTTATTAACTCACTTGGCTTGAGCGGCCATTAGTTGGCATCGAATTGAATAATATTTGTCTCAACATTACTCCTCTACCAGTAAGTGAGTTACGAATCAAGAAGTATGGCAGGTATAATCTTAGATTTAAAATTTTAACTAGCATAAATCAATCACTACAATTACACAAAATCGCACTGTCACCTTCTTGGGGGGCTCAAAGCTTAGGCTAACGACAGGCGTAAAATTCTAGCCCTTAGCCGCGATGAATTTCGTGGACCTTGATCTGATGTTACTGTCGATCAGGTGGCATAAGCAACATCAACAACACACAAAATTACATATTTGTACATATGCTATATACCATTTGAATCAGTAATATTATATAGAATGTTAAATTTTGATGTAGGAGAAATAACATACATTTATTAGCATTTGTAACAGTCAAATAATTCAAAATATCATCCGCTTGATCATGTAAAATCTTAAATTATTGACAGCGAATATCAGTCCTGAAATCTTACAGGTTTCTTTACCCGTCTTCCATGTCCTATAACAGTGGGCTTATCATCAGATAAGAGGCTAGAATCATTAGCTGCTGAATTCTCATCCGGTTGTTTACAAGAAATTGTTGGTTTGTCAGGAATCGAATCTGTTACTAACAAATATGCTGGTTTTAGTCTATCAATTGATGTGTTCACAGGTTTACCTTTCACTAGCAGAGTGTGAAATATTTTTCACTTCTCTCTGTTACTGGGAATGATCCATCGTATGGTGGTTCTAGTGCTTTCTTTACACGATCTACTATTCTACCACTACACCAAAATGATCACCATGGTGCGGAGGTTGTTACTGGCTTATATAGATTATATCACTACAAATCCAAGTATCTTCAGCTACTTTTAAAACATCCGGAAGTTCATGACAAAGCAATTAATATCTGGAATTAATACTTGGACTGATATGTGTTGTATGAGTGTTAGAGAGATTGCATTTATAGGCTTGAGTTGTTTAGTAATATTAACTGGACAAAAAAGCTAAGCACTTTATTAATAATATATTTGTACAGTTTGTACATTGAATTTGATTTTTAGAGGTAAAATTTGACTTTTTGTCTTATATAATGACTTTACAGTTGTAGCTGTTAACAAATTATTAACCCCTTAACTGCCGATTAAAAGTTTAGCAGTTCGCTCCCCAAGATCACCGTTTTTCACATACGTGGTCTATTGGGAGGTGGGGAGAAAAGGCACAAATAAGCAAATTCTTCTCTGAAATAAGTAAATCTTTCACAAACACCGTCAAGGTAACTTTATTGCACTCCAAAGCCTTCGGATTAGCTATTCGATAAGCAGCGCAAAGGAAAGCGAAATCGTATTTCGAAAGCGATCGTATAGCTACTTGTCTGACTTAAAAGCACCGGTTGAGCGAGACGAATATATACGGCACCGGCAGTTAAAGAGTTAATAAGTAGAACTAACCAATAATTGTAACCTTCTTCAAAGCATTAACTATTATTCGATATGATTATATGAAGGTGAAGGTTTTATTTTTGAGGAGCATTACTACAAGTTTGCTTTCAAATCAGGCAATAATATAACTGTTAAAACATTTAAAAATCAAAAGAGTATCTGATACGACATTTTTCCAGAAATTTCAAGCTATCTATGCGAGAAAGATGTTTATACATAACATGCAATAAAGAAAAAATTCTTTTAGATCCTATAAAACTTACTTCAGGAAAAGATGTGTGATGATATAGCATATGTTAGAAAAGAAATAAAAGTTTATTTTAATTCAAGCATTTTAAGGAAGGAAAATGAAGTTTACGTATTTGAGATTTTGTGTGATTAAAAAGCCAAAGTAACTTTTATTAAAGGAAAATGGGTATTTTAGTACCTTTTAACATCGATTGCAATGTGAAAAGACATCCACTAAATAGTTACAAGGACAAACACTTCACATATGCACATTTAGAGCGACTAGTAGTAAATTTTAAAAAACACAATGCATAAATTGTAAATGTAATTATGCATTGTCGAAAAATAAATTAAATATTGCTTACAGTTAGTGTTAACCAGCACATTCTTAAATGATATTACAATAATTTTGATTACAATGATGTCATTAACGATTTGCAAATGATCATGGAACTGGAGAAACCATGTTAAATTGAAGGGAAGTGGGATTTAACAAAGGATAGAGAATGCTCCAAAGTAAATTATAGTAAAGATATGCGAAGAAAAAGTATAGAATAAAAGTTGAACATTCACAATAACGGTACTTATATTGTATGCAGATGATTTCTATTAATTTACTGTACTAATTTACAAAAGAAGGTGATGTCATAAGGTAAGAAATGAACAAGAGTGGCAACAGACGCCAATACTCCTTTCTGCGGCTGCAGTCCACGACATGGAGTGTTACTAGGGGTGCTATCCAAGCAACTAAAAAGGGGAAAAGAATTTGGAGGAAGGGAAAATCCTCCTGAACCAAACCTGGCAAGGAAGAACTGATGAGGGGATGCTCTGTAATGGGGGGTACAATTTAAAGTGCCTAGAGCACGGCGTGAGGCTTAAAACGCTTCTAACTAAACAGCTTAGATCGGGCTGATCTGACGGTGCGGGTGAGAGGGCAGAGCGTGACTTTTTAGCGCCATATCTGAAAGCATCCGGTTTTTCAGGATTGATAACAACTTGCTGCTTCACGTGCACCGCTAAATATTGATGGGTCTTGCTTCGTCAATCGACCCCAGCAACCTTGACCGGAGAGAAACCCTACCCCGCACAACTGGTTGCGTAATCCAAAGATAAAAGAGCGACCACCTTCCCGGAGAGGCAGGAGAGTCCAGTTGAAAACACGCAAGAGAACGCCTTATAGCCTTCTTCATATAAATAGTATATCGAACTCTTAACGAAATACTCCAATGTTATGAAGGATTTCAATGTAAAATGACTATGGGTTAGCAAGCAAATAGTGTCCACTTGTATAGGCTCTAGAATCCGTCCTTGGTCCAATGACACTAGAATCGAACCACCTCGTAATTCAAAAGATCGCTAAGATCTCATTTAATAAATACAAATAAGTACAAATTTTGTTGCACGTAGGTGACGCTCGGGTCAACACATATATAGCCTGAATAATTATTCTATGTTATGTCAAAATATAAAGTAACATTTATAAAACTGCTCAATATGATGCCTTCAGTTCATACAATGTGTGTAACCGTGAATCATATTTTCAACTGCTGACTGAGTAAATCTGCCGGAACATCCAAGTACATGGCTCCGAATGCTGTCCTTCAGATCTGGCAGAGTTGATGCCTTGACGTTGGTATTGTCCTTTCGATAACCTCGACAACCAAAAGTCGCACATGCATATCCGGTGAACGAGGAGGCCATATTAGTTGAGAAATGACGGCTTGATCACCCATGACCATGGAATGCTGTTTTATGACCATTTACACTGGCGACGTTTTTATATTTTGTTTAGTTAATGTTACTTTATATTTTGTTGCATATTTTAAACATATTTAAATAAGGCAAGGTGTATTGCAGCGAACCTAGTTGACTATTTTTATTTAATAAATGTTAAGCGCATATGTTGAATTATTCCCTAGTCAAAATTTTAATTTATTTGGAATTAATAGGACGGATCTATAGATCCTCTAAGTGAACAATTTTTTGCCAACCCTGTATATAAGGTAATTATAGCTGTGACGATAAACCTAAATATAATTTCCACTTCATTGCTACCATTAATTTTCAAACGTCACAAGAGGCTATGAAGGTTAGATGTGCAGTTACCAATAATCATCAATTCTGGTTATTATATTAAGAAAATAATTATTTTGAATCTAAAATGATCTCACAAAAATTAAGTCTTTTTCTATTTTTTTTCGAAAACTGGCAATTTAAATTGGCTTGGTGACAATATTATATTTCGAAATTATTATTATTCAATTATTTTTCCCCTAATATACGTATCATAGAACATTTCCGATTAATAATTTTTTTTCTCCATATAACCACAAACCATTCCTGGTGTACATATTAAAATATATCCGATGTTTCTATACAGCAGCCCCAATGTTCTAGCAGATATTTTTCGAAATTTATTTCAAAATGTTGTAAGGGAATATTTCGAAGAAAATATTCAAATCTAGTTTAGTCAAGAGGGTTAGACTGTTAATTTTATTTTATAAACAAGCAAATAAAATTCGTGATGGTGCCCTGCTACTTATTAAGAAATCCTACGAGTTATAAACACTAAGTGGTTTTCTTCGAAGACTGTCTGTTATACAAACAGAAACTATGAATAAACTTTTTATTTTTCTTTGTTCAGGTGAATTTTTTTTCCTTCCATCATTCAGTAAACAGTTGAAGAATTTTTCAGATCATGGAAAGATAAAAACGCTGACAGTTTTTATAAGATGAAGATATTGACGTTCAGAGCGCCCAGTTTGTTTTTTCTTTCTCAAAACATTTTATATCAATACAATATATTCTATAGTCTGTAGCCATTCAAAATCCTGAAAATAAATTTTTGTACATTATCTTAATACGATTATTTCCCTCTCGTTTATTATGATTTACACAGAGAAATCCACATCTGCTGAAATAGGAAATTTTGCAGAACTTTTTCTAGCCTCTGAGTTCCATAAAGAATTATCCTACATTAGTTACTTTTTCGTCTGCTTTTTACTTCCTTAAAATAATACAGCGCACAATTCAAAACGTTAACACTACAGAGATGGAAAAGGATGGAAGAATTTTGAGAGGAAAAATAATATTTTCCTGTGGTTTTCTGTATAATCGTTTTAGAGAATGGATTCTGTCTAATCTAAGAAAGCCACTTTCAAGTTTCTTCAGAAAATCTGTATTATTAAGTCAGGCGGGGAAAAAAACATCAAAAAAAATGTGGGGTGGGGAAGTCTTAAAATAAGTCGTCTGGATTTCAATCCCCCATTCCTGAAGCAATATTAATTACTACCTTCCAGCGCCTTTTCTTTCTTCTTCTTTTATTCTTATTTTTCTCTTTATTTTTTGCAATAAGTAAAACAACACGTCTCAAGGTATGCCGGATAATGAGATATAAGAGAAAATATACACTGGGCGCACAAACGGGTTTTTCTTTATTATTAATTACACGTTACAGGCTGTTTTAAATCTCTATTTCCTTTTTAAGGTATGATTTTTCAGACAGGAACAAAAAAAGGGGGGGGATGTGGAGGCAAAAAAATCATAACAAAACTAAAAGGGATTTTTGTTTAAAAAAAAAATTGTATACTCGTGTAATCATTAACAAACAGAAGAGCAAAAAATATGGTATAACGCTGTTTTTTAATAGAATTAAGGACGAACTTCATGAGGGATTTGTTATTTAATCTCCGTCAAACAGATGCGTTACAGAGATTAATTTCATCCTTCAGTTTTTGAAAATTAATTTTTCCTTATCACGTTTCACCAAAAAAGATGTTTGTTTGTTTTTTAATTAAATGAAAACTTAAGAATAGAATTGTCATTCATCATGGTTCTTGTAATTAATTAGTCATTAGATACAAACAAGGTATTTTCAAATGCTCACTGAAGATTTTTTTTCTTTGTTAATCGTATCCCAATATTTTAACAATAATTTATTTACTGTATTATTTATTAAATGTGAGCTAAAAACTTAACCTAAAATTACATTGTTTAGTTTAATATTTTATGATAATTGTTTAGTAAATTTGTCAGTTGATTGATTTAAATGAAACTGCAAATGAAACAACGCAAAGGCAATTAAAAATACATTATTGCTTTGAATCACGATTAAATGATAAGGCGACATTTAAGTTGGGTCTTACTCTTCAGTATATACGAGGTTTGGAACTTTAATAGTGGCAACACTACTGTAAAAATGCTATGCAACAAAACCAAAGAATGTCGCGTATAACACATCTGAGCTACATACTTACCTTACCTCTCAGCAAAAGGACTCGTCCTTCCTACGTCACGCGCATGCGGAGAGACGCGAAGAACTTATTCTTGTATTTATTTCTAACAAAGGGCAAGAGTTAAAACGTTACAGTCATCCAACAAAATCCTAAAGATTGGAGGTTAATGCTCGGAAGAGCTAGGTACTCCGCTCAACCCCCCAGCGATTCATTCTTGTATTAGCTTGCGGCCTAAAGTATGTGTTGTCAGGATGTTTTCAAAACAGCAATGGAGTTGGATAAAAATTGAAAGGTTTTACAGCACGACAATGTCCTCTAGGGCTTCAAGGGGTTTGCGGGGAGTCTCCATTGCCTTACAAAACTGTTGCAAGATGGATAAAAGCCTTCAATGAAGGACGACAAAACGTGGTAGACATGCATCGGCCAGGTCGTCCTAGTGTCAACAAAGCAGAACTACAAGCTGTTGCAGCGCTAAAGGACGGTGATCGACACCAAATGATTCGTGAGCTGGTCCGACGGACAGGATTTGTGCATACAACTGTGCTGCACATTCTGTAGGAACGCGTGGGCATGAGAAAAATTACTTCACGGTGGTTTCTACATTATTTAATGGAAATGCACAAATGGCTACGATACGATTCTGTTCGAACCCACCTTTAAGGAGAGGCTTTTTGACGCTGTATCATTACGCTGGATGAAACTTGGACCAGATCGTATCATCCAGAACTAAAACGCCAATCAAACAAATGGCGTCATTGCGGGTCACCGCTCGAAATTTCATCAGAACCCCAGCATGTCAGAGTTATGGTGATTCTCGTGTACGACTGTGAGAGTGTCATTCTGAAGCATATCATTCCCCCACTGCAGAACGTCAATGCGCAGTATTACTGCTCATTTTTGGAGCACCATCCCAGACCAGCTTTGAGAAAAAAGCGGCGACACTTTCTGCCGAACGCCCCTTTCATTTTGCATGACAATTCTTGGCTGCATGCAGCGCTAGCCGTGACTGATTTGTTCGATATTTGGGGCTGGGAAGTTCTGTACCATCCACCATACCGCCAGATATAAGCCCTTGTGAATTTGGCTTAGTTACTAAGATGAAGGAACCACATCGTGGCATTTCTTAAAAACTGTTTCAGAGATTCTTGCTGCATTAGAACGGTCCATTCGATTTATCAACAGAATATGCGCTGGTATTGGTGTTCTGCGATTTCCACATCGTTGGAAACGGGTTAAACGCAATGCTGGCGACTATATCGAAGGACTATAAAACATGGTGACATGAATCACTTTTATATTCCATGTAAATAAATAGCTGCCACTGTTAAAGTTCCAACCCTCGTAATAAAGTGGAAAATGTATGTTATTAAAATAGTATTATTACTTTTTTTTAAAAAGTGATTGACTGCGTTCAGAACCATAATTTTGAAAACGCGTATAAATGAATATTTTTTTTTATATTTAGTATTAGTTGAATAAGAATATATATATATATATAATTGTTTAAAGAATATTATCACAATAAAAAAATATTTAAATGCAATTGTTTGGCAAAAAGTGAAGAAAAAATGACATATTTTTGGAACATTCTCTTTTTATGGAAAATGCTTCTATAGAAATAATACTTTACCTGTATAAACTAAGACATCTCTACAAGGAGTCAAAATTCAGGGAAGAAATGCTGACCACGCTTCTGTCTTCAGAATGGAGCTAATAGCTATTATGTATGGTCTTTCATTCATTCACAACATACAAGACCAAGTTTTTTCGTATATTTGAATCCCGACAGACAGCCGATCCTCCATCCAACATTTATCGAATTGGCCATCTATCGGTGACAGCACCTGCAAGAATATTCTACACCCCTTTCTAAGCAGCTTTCAGATCTGCACCCTATCCATCTATAGTGGGTCTCTTCTCATGTAGACCTGCCCGGGAACGAAGAAGCGAATGACCTTGCGAAGGCGGCTGCCAACGATCCTGTGGATCCGGATGACTACATGGTCCTTACGTCGACCAAGCTCTACTCTAGGGATAAAGAATTAATATGTAGAACCTGAGTTGTCCCTCTTGTACACCCATGGTACTTTCAAAGGCATCCTGGATCCACCATATCATTCAAGAGTTCTAGATCTTATCAGATTGCATTCTCGCGATTTTTTATTTTAAGGTGCATGAATTTTGAAGGTGGCAAAAGAAGCTTCCCAATTTGTACCAAATGTGACATCAGACCTTTTTCTCCTCAGCACATTCTGCAATGTCTGGGGTTTTCCTGTGAGGAGGCTGTTGCCCCCTCCCCTCCGCTGTTCTTAGACTCTGTGCAAATTTATGGGCTCATGGATCTGGTCTAGATTCACTAGACCAGATGGGATTAGTCCACCACCACCACCACCAGGAGCCAATATCTCGTTTACAAAATATCATGCTTGTCCACAATAACAAACAAAATGCACTTGATTTAAATGTAAGAGTATAACATAAGGCTAATTTTTTTTATTTTTGAGAAAATTTTTGAGGAATTTTAATACTTGAACATCTTTATTCGACTATCAAATCTGAAATTCTAACTAAGTATTACAAGTACAAATACTAGTCTAATGTCAGTTACGAATTCAATAGAAAACCCTTGATTGCATTTACTATATAACCACTGTGAATCCAATCCATTGGTGAATCTTCATTAACTTTTTCCTGATTAAGGTAATGTTTTTATCCCTTTTAAAATGTGGTGATTGTCGCATTTTGTTATAACTTTATCTGCTTTTTTAACACAGAACGTATACCGAATGCAATTACGTAAGTGGAAACTTTCACAAAAGGAAGGGGGAAAAAAGAACTGTCAAATCAATTGGCGCTGAAGATAAAACACAGTCGAGGGGTGTATTCTTATTCTTATTAGTTCTTATTTCAGTTTATTATGTCAATCATTGATCCAAATTGAATTGACACATGTATCCAAAAAAACTATGCATTGTTGTGTGTTTTTCTCATAATTCTTATTCTTTTTCAGTTTAAACGAACTGAAATAAAGAATTACACATCAATATTTACTCTTTCGCAACTTTGTGGGGCACAGCTTGTAAGGGTTAAATATAACTTTATATTTTATTTTTCTTATAATGTATTTCATATTCATTTTAGAGATAAACTATTACTTATTATTTTAAAATTAACAACATTCAATAAAAGAAAGAAAATGGTAACGTAACAGGTAAAAAAATATCTAATTGGGTTCGTTGACTTTAAAAAAAAAATTACTGTTTAGGTTAAAATAATATATCAATGGGCTGTTAAACCATGCCAAACCATCCTTACTCAATTAAAAACCATGAGAAACTTGAGTAAATTCAAAAGGCATAAAATTAAATTTCCAAACAATATCAATTCATTCTAATGTCAAAATAATTTAGCCTTTTTTCCCTAGATGCCAAAGAGGACGGCAACAAACATTTTGAGGAATAACAAATAAAAGCTCTGATGCCTCTATTTCTTTCTAACTCTATTTAATTTAAACCTTTTTTCTTTTACTGAAATAAAAACCAAAATAATACACAGATTAAAAATGAAAAATACTTATCTTTATATATGTTTTATTTTTATATCTCAAATCTTTATAATGCATTCCATTTTTAAAAGCAAAGCTTTTTAACGCATCTTTTCAAAAAGAATTGTTAAAATAACCGCTGTACTTTCATCCCTTTTTCTACAAGAACATATTACATGTTGTTTTTTAAATTCCTTTTTGAAGCAAAAACCTTTTTGTTACTTCTTTTGTATATATATATTTCTGACACCTACATATGTTTTTTTTTCGAGAACCAAACTTCTTCCAAAACATAAAAGCTTCACAGAAGCTATTGAGTTATCTACGTACACACGCATGTGACTGAATTCCCACAGTTGTCTTGTACCTCAGCTACCTTTCCAGAAAACAGTAGCTTACGCTAGTAATGCTTTATCCGTTTCTGTGTTGTGTCTTCTAGGTTTCCAATATGTTGTCGCTGAATGCAAGATATTTTTATTATTTTGTATTTGTGTACTATTTTTATTTCTTTATACATATATGGGTTTTTATTAATTTATAATAGGATCTTTTATCATATATATATTATTATATATATCCTTTATTAATTTATAAGTATTATATTTTTATATTAACATACCAATACGTCGTTTTTATTAATTTAAAAATATGACGTTTTTATTCGTTCATAAATGGCATTCTTATTCTTTGCAAGCGTGCATAACAAATTTATTTTCATTCTTATTGAGTTTTAAGTTTAACCCCTTAACTGATTGGCCCGTACCTTGAACGGGCACTGATATTTTCTTCTTTCTATCTTTTATTTGCACGTATTTTTAGTTGAATGGGCGTTGTAATGTGGGCATCCGGACTGTGATTCAGTTCTCAGTCCCATATCATGGTTGACTTTGATGTTGGGCATGGCGATGGTGGGGTTTTTCATTTTGCTTAAAAGGAATCATGGCTATTGGCTGAGACGATGGCATCCGGAAGGCTATGATACTTCATCTGAGTATAGTAGAGATGTATTTTTTGCATGAGTGAGAGTTTAGAGCTTGCTCTCTGTTAGTTATTGCAGGGAGATTATTAGTGATAGTATTTTTAAGAGATATAGTTTGTCCAATGGGGTACTGAAATATACCTCATACGGGATTATGTTCTTTGTGGTAAGGTCAGGAATTTAGATTTTTGAAAATATTCCATAAAGAATAGGGAATGGCAAGGTCATCTGCAATTAGTTGCTTGAAAAGAAAGAAAAATTGAACGAAAATCCAAAGACGATGTTATTTATGTCCCTATTGTAATGTAGGACTGAATAATACATCATGCTTCAAATTGTGCACAATATATATGCACACACACACACAAACTCATCCGTTTGAAAAAGAGATAGAAATATGATTTTTTTTTGTATGAGGGAAATTCTTTTAAGATATATGAAACATTCTTCATATCATGCACAGTGTACTTATAAAAATTAAGCATTTAGGGGGGGGGGTGCGTTCCACAGCTATAAAATAAAAGATAGTTTAAAAATTTTAAACTTAAAAAACTAAAATAAAATTCTTCCATTTTCGCATTCTTTTAAGTATTATGCTTAGTTATCTGCAATAAAAAATGTTCCTTTTTATCGGAACATTTTGGGCAAAACTATTGACCGCTTAAGAGGAAAACGCTTCATCAGATCTTCTTTGTTTGTTAAAATAAATAACGCATTGATATTGAAAAAACATTTGTGTCTTAACAAATGAGCACATAAATACATTATGTGGCAGCAAAAAAATTAATCACTAAGAAAGCTGTAGAATAAAAATTCGAATCGCGGGATTGATTCAACTCACGCATCTGTCAATATATATTGAAAGATACACAAATACTTTCTTGGCTACCGGTTTCCTCTGATCTTTCACCCGTCGTGAGAATATAAGACGTGATTGTTTTTCGTTTGCGTTTACTGTAACTGTTACGCTCAGAAAAAGAACTGAAGCAAATGATCAAGGTATGTCTATCCACAGTCTACAATTTGGGCATTCACTGATGCTATTGAACGACGTGTTGTTGCTTGTATCATCGCTTTTGAAAGAACTACAACTTATAGGCCCTCTGGTGTTGCCACATTCATAGTGTAACTGGAATGTATGAAACAAATATCTTTTATTATTTGATGCTCTCTCTCTCTCTCTCGCTCGCTCTGCTGACTTTTTTTAATTTCTACATACGCGTTCATGGCACTGTGTTTTCACTGTCATAAAGTTCACGTAATTTACTTTTGATTTACATCTTTAAAAGTAACTATAATTGTTTGAATTTCAAACCTCATTTACCAGACCTAATTATTGTAAAATCAATTGTAAGAATTTTCCATAGCTCTTTTAATGTTTATTTTAGTTTTAAATCAAGATTTTTAAGAATTTTATACATCCTGTAACTTTTTACACAACACATAGTGAAAAAAACTATTCTTCTTTTGCTTAAAAAAAGTGTCTATAACTGCGAAAAAAGTTGAGTAAATTGTTTACCTTTAACTGCTGGAATTTGTTGATATTACTCGGATATAAATTACCTAAAATTTCTGAGAAGAGTAACAAGAATTCAATAGTATTTGCCTTATAACTTTCACAATATGTGCACTTATATTGTTTATATTTTATAGAAAACACTGCTGGCGACTTCACATATGTTCATTCGAGTCCCAGAGCTCATAGATACAACAATGGAACACTCGTTATATCCGATGCTGAAGAAAATGATGCCGGGGCCTATCTGTGTCAAGCCAATAACGGTATTGGAGCAGGGCTGAGCAAAATAGTATCCTTACAAGTATTAGGTACGTGACTTTTTATATTTGTTTAATTCTATATTTTTATGTGCAGGATCCTATTCAAGTGCTTTCAGTATTAGTTATCCTGTTGGAAAGTATTGTGACAATTTTGATTGTAAGATAGTGGCAATATCATTTGCGATTGATAAATTGGAAAGCTGTTCTGAACATAATATTGTATTCTTTATCGATTCTCAAGCTGCCCTCTAATAAGATATAATGAAAACGCTCTAGTGAATTCCTGTAGAATGAAATTAGCTGAACTTGGGAAGTCTAGAGAAAGCATTGCCCTCCAGTTGATTCCCAGCCACTGTAACATTTCTGGAAATGAGAAAGCAGACAGACTTGCTAAAGAGGGATCTCTCATGTACCAACCTGACTCTCCCTTGCCTCTGTGCAAATTAATAGAGTCTCCTTGTATGGTGAAACAGCTACAGGTAAAAGGTAGAATATCTTGCTAAACAAAAGTGGTAGAGTTCCCAGTTCCCTGTCTCTATCTGTTGGAGTTGCGTGCTTTCGTTTACTTACTGGACATGACAACTTGCAAAGACATTTCCATCGCATTGGAGTAAAGGATTCTGCTTGGTGCCCTCTGTGCAACCAGGGTGAAATGGATGGTGACCACCTCAGACACTGCCCTATTGTCTTAAAGTTTTTTGTGGACAACTCTACGGAGACAAATTTTAATTCTTTTTATGCTTCGTCATCATTTTATTGGGCTGCTCGTCGACTAATAGCAGAGATGCCGAAGACAAGCGTAGGATAAAAAAAAATTATGAAAATCATTTTATGGGTAAATTTGCAATAAATAATGAAGTTAAACTTGCTTAAATATAAAATAATGTTTTAACAAGGGATGAGGTTCATACATATATATTTTTTTCATAATCTGCTTAAGCATGAGATATAAAACCATTAATGAAACAACACTTGATATTATGCAATTTTGGACTCAGTATAACATTTTAGACAAGAAACAAACAGTTGTACAAGATAAATAAATGAAATTTTTGACTGAATTATACAAAAGAGAAGACAGGCACAAACCATTTGTGCAAACCAGCAAGAAATATTAATAAATGGAATCCTAATAGAAATTACTTAAAACATATTCATTTTTAAAGAGTTTAGAAGACATAGATCGCACAATGGTTGTTATTTTTTACCAAAAGAGTACTGAAAAATATTTTTTCAAAAAAGGTAAATAAAATTTATTTCTGTTTTAGAATTGCGTAAGTTTTCTGTGTCACTTCTTGTTCCTATCTTTGTGGTCGCGGTGGCCTAGTGGTCATGGTCAGGAACTCGTTGCTAAACACCTTCGTTTTTTCACTGCAAGCTCTCTGATTCTCTTCAGCAGCAGTAGTTGAGTAGGACAGCACTCTGATTGTTGTTCGTACCACTCCATAGCTGTTTCTAACGCACAAAACACGTCAGCATTTGATGGACTCTTGCTAATTTCGTTGTTGCTGTTGTTTTCCTGGTCTTCATCCGTTTCTTCGTCGACAGGGTCAGATTCTTCTTGAAAGGAAATTACTAGCTCGTCATTATTTAGCATTTGAAATCCAGAGTCTTCTGCATCGCATGCTATCCGGGTTTCTACATCAACAAAACTCAACAAAGGAGCACCTATGCTCCCCCTCACTTGGAAACAAACGGACCTAATATTCCGCGCAGATATTAACCAAATCACACAACTGAAATTCCCCAAATATCCCTCACCTCGAGATTTCCCGTCACTTTTTGTCTCATAGGAAGCAAATGCTGAGCATTGCACTGTTCGGAAACGTATCCGGACTTTGGTTCGGATATTTGACGCTCCGGATGTTAAACGTTTGGACAAATGACGTTCTACTGTATGTTCAAGGATTGTGGAAAGTATTATAAAGGTAATAAATTTACACACACACAAAAACAAGCAATATAAAAAAATTAAGTCAATTTCTACTTAGATCATCAAAAAATATTTTATTTTAGTTACTTCATATTAAATAGTTACAACTAATATAAATATGTATATACATATGACAGAATCCCATTATAAGTGGCAGTTAATTTTATTAATCATTATTAAAGTATATCGTATTTCCATCCCAAACAATCGTGTATGTAAATTTTCATTTCAACTGTTCAGCTTTGAAACGTGAGGGGGAAAAAATCTTTTAAAGTTTTGACCCATGTCGCTAAAAATGAAGCCAACTTGGCTGTATCTGTAATTCTTTAAATAATTAATTTCAGTCAATAATTTTTAATTAATTATAATTAAATACTGTATTGCCAACCAAAATAATCGTGTATATAAAATTTCAGCTCAAATGAGTGCTTTAAAATGCATTTTATTAAAGATTGAAAATTTGAACAAGATAAATATATAGAGAGAGTGAGCTAAAGTAGGAATTGAAAAAAGAGATGTAGCATTTGCATTCAATTTATTTCCTTTTCTTTCAGTTCCACCTCGATTTAAGGAATCCTTTCAAAGCCGGGCGACAAGAGAGGGATTGAATGCCACTTTGAAATGCGATGCAACTGGACATGCACCCATTACAATAACCTGGCAGAAAAACAAAACAACTCTGGATGCCAAATCCAACAAAAGGTAATATTTATTCAATAGATTTTCTTATATATAAAAATAAATTAACTCAGTTTTACAATTTTTCATGTAATACCATAGCTAATCATCACTTAAGCCTTTTCATGAATCCAGAATTATACAGAAATAAATGCTTTCAGAATACCTTTTAAAATTCCTATTATAATTATTTACACATTTTGGAACAAATCTTTTATTGCTTTAAGAACATTCTTACAAAATATTATTCCATTTATATAACTATTGCCAATTTGGAAAATTTTAAGAAATAATACATAATAATGTGTGCTTTTGAATATCACTATAAAAGGTTAATGTTTTCAAATTGTTTACGAATAAATAAATATCTAATAAATAGAATTACATAATAGCTTAATAAAGCATCTATTTCTGTGCGAATTTTATTCAATAAAAACAGTTTTGGAAGAGATTAAAAATTAAAAATTTTACATTATATATATATATATATATATATATATATATATAATATATATAATATATATATATATATATATATATAATTTTCCTCTATTTTCTAAACATTGGAGGTTTCACGCCAGCAAACTGACTGGAACATCTGTGCTCATGCGTCACATTGCCCAAGGCCATGAAATCTGAGATGAGCACAGTAGATCTTGGCCCTCATGTGTTGTTGCACCACTGAGTCATTACCATATTTTTTTTTGTACCAAATTCCATTTTAATATTTTCTTCGAAATCCTTTTCATTTGGTTATTGAAATAAATACTTAATATATCTTGGTGTTAAAATATCTTTTGGTGGTATAGTTTTATATTTTTTTTATTATGAATCGTTTGTGGTAATGGAATATTAAGACTACTGAAATAAGTCGTCTCTTTAGTTATTCCAAAGTTTGAGTTACATATAATATTTGTATATATGTGCGAGTTTGAAGAATGAGATTGTCTGATCCAGTTCCTATTGTAGTAGTATTTATATAATAAAGGGTATGTTGTCTGATGATGTAGCTCAGGGGTCGGCGACCTTTCAGCTGTGGCGTGCCAAACCAACCTACCAACATGATTCAGCGTGCAATAGGAAATATTTGGAACAATTCGATTCCCACGACAATACGTGCAGAATTAGGAAATAGAAGTCAAAAATACAAATTTAGTTTTATTATATGCTAATTATGCATTATTAAAGATATTTATTGACATAAAAATTAACAACCTAAAATATAACTATTACTTAAATATGAATAAAAAATTAAAACTGGGCACATGAATGTGTAGACTTTAAAAAATTTTGTTAAAATAAGGAGTAAACTTAAAATATGATTATTCTTCACAATAAATAAAAAATTAAAATTGTGCATTCTTAAAAATGTTTATGAAACAAAAATAAACAACAGAAAATATCAGTGTTCATGCAACAAAATTAAATAAAAAATTAAAATTTTCATGCGAAACTTATGTATGCAGAACTCTACTTAATGTTGCAATATCAGGGATATAATTTGTGCCTTTTAATTTTACACAGAATTTTCGGAATGTTCAGCAGTTAAACCATTTCTTAGTGGACTCAAAATATATTTCATATGAGAAAAAATTTGTTCACATACATATGTGTAACCAAAAGTGGAAAGTAGAGCACATGCTATTTTTTTCAAACAATTAAATCGTTACGGCAATGACATTCAACAATTAAAAATAGCTGTCGATTTATTGCTAGAGTTGTCTGCCAAATTTTTCCGTAACTCCATATATTTTGTTCTCTATGATTTTGAAGATGTTAGTTTAATAAGTTCCATTTCAAAAGCATCAATTTCCATCCCCTCAAAAATTGACAAATCGAATCGGATTAATAAAGGGTCTATTAAATCAGGTTTGATTAGGAAGGAAAATATAGGCTTCTAAACTTCAAAGTCTTTGCATCTTTTAGAAAAGTGTCTTCTTAAGTGCTTTAATGTAGGTTTGAAATTCATCTTTGTCTATGGTTGATGTGTTTGCAAACGCTTTAACATTTGAGAAGTATTTGAAGGTATTAGTATTAATATCATGGGAAAATACATTTAATTTTGTAGCAAAGCCTTTCTAATATTCAAAAAGTTCAAGCTCTGTTTGACTTTTTCCTTGCAATCCTAAGTTTTGTTCATTAAGATGTTTAGTCTGTCAGAAACATCAATTTACATAACCATTCCTTGTCGTCTAATTCGGGAAAATGTTGTCCCTTCTCATTAAGAAAAATTTTAATGTGCTCCATGCATGGAACAAACTTATTCAAGGAATTACGACTAAGCCAAAGGACATGACTGTACAAGGGAAGATCCCTATATTCACTTTCCATTTCTTCTAAAAGAGATTTAAATTGTCTGTGTAATAATGAAGTTTGAGACACTATAAAATTAACTATTTTACTAACAGTATTTATTACAGATATTAAGCGCTGAGATGAAATTTTGGCTACTAAACTTTCTAGATGTAATATGCAATGAAAGCTAATATTTTATATCCAATATGATTTTCAAAAAGTTTGACAAATCCTTTTTTCCTTGCCAACCATTGCAGGAGCGCCATCAGTAGTGATATACAAAATATTTTATTTAAATTAATATTTTTCTTTCAAAATGATTTATCAAAAAAAAAAAAAAGAATATCCTCTTTTTTTAGTTGTACCAGACAGAGGAATCATGCTGTATTAACTCTTCATAAATTCGATTTTTATCACAATATCGTGCAATTACTGCCAGTCGGGCAACACCATTCACGTCTTGACTTTCATCAAGAGCAATGCTACGAGTTCATAAACGTCACAAGGTTCATAAACGTCACAAGGATATGGATCAAAGAGCAATGCTAAATGCAACAGTTGCTTATAAACCTGAATTTTGCTTCTTAGTTACATTTTCTGCTATTTATGTTATTCTTCTTTCAACAGTTCACACAGAAGTGAGTATGTCTTGAATTCGGGATAATTGATTGCAAGTTAGGTAAATCGTTGAACAATATTTCAGCACTATTTAAAAATGTATCCTTTATATGTTATCCTTGTTTAAAAGGTTTTCCTTTGGCTGCTACACAATGAGCAATGACGAAACAGCATTCTATCGCTTTGAATTTGACTCCAATTGTTTGATATAATAAATTATAGTTTTAAAAAGCTAAAAAACACGCTTTTATACTGAATCGAACTAAAGAGTAAAAAAATAATTCTTAATATAAGAATAAAATGATTAACGAGAAAATTAATGTCATTGGGGTAAAGCGTTGGGTGCTTTGTACTACATTTTTACACTAATTCAGCTTTTTGGAATAGAAGTTAGAAATTATAAGAATTGATACATTTATAGAACACCCCACGCTTTTACCCCAATGACATTAATTTTCTCGTTAATCATTTTATTCTTATATTAAGAATTATTTTTTTACTTTTTAGTTCGATTCAGTATAAAAGCGTGTTTTTTAGTTTTTTTAAAACTATAATTTATTTTTCATTTTTTAGTTCAAACTACAATAAATGCTTGTTTTTTAGTTTTTTAAACTGTCATTTATTCATTGTTGAATTTATCCTTGAGTTTGATATTTGAAGCTGGAATTATGTGGTTGTGGAATTATATAGTCTTTCTCTTCAATGGATATTAATTAATGGGTCTGAAATGTATTTGTTCTCTCCGTATCGATGAGTCCTAGGATGAGTCCCGTATCGTTTTATCAGATCCCGTCTCTATAGAACAGATCAAACAATTCCACCCGGATCACAAAATTCCACCCGGACAAACATTAAAGAAAGCGAGTTAATAAAAACATGGTAATATAAAGTGTCAATCGTTTTTTCACCTTTTAAACGTATTCCTGTAATGTTAATTCGTATCATCACTTCCAAAAGTATTGCCTTATAAAAATAAAAAATATTTAGCTATTATAACATATGTTGTAACCTTTTTTAAGCCTTCTTATTTTTCTCTTAATTATTTTTTTTCACATGCAGTAGCCTTTTTTTTTATTTTTATTTTCAGAAAAATGTTTATATTATGGTAAGAAATTGTAAACACACACCCACCCTCCACTTTCTTAGATACAGAACACTTTTTTTTGTTTTATTTCTATTAACCACTAGTGTATTTTATACATGCATATAATTAGCTTTAAATTCAAAACACTCGCGTTAGGATTACACTTTATTCTTTAGTCGCTAAATCTGAAATTAGTCATCAAATCTGGAAATGATGTATGATATTAGTCGCCAAACTTAAAAAGGGTATATGAAATAGTCGCCAAATCTGGATGTGGTTTATGGAATCGTCGCCAAATCTGATTATCCTTATTCCTGACAATCCTAAGAAGGACAATGGAACACAATTATAAAATTATTGTATTGTCATCGGTCCTTGACAAGTGTGCAAAATTTCGAATTAACCTGACCTTTTAAAGTAGTTAAAAATCGAGTTCCAAAATTAAGTTACATGCAAGTGAAACTTATAAAAGCGTGTTAAAAATGTAATTTTCTTTTTATATTCAGAAACAACTCTTTCTAAAAAACTTCATATTTCTCATCAGAATTCTTAAATGTGGTCTGGTATTTCGTTTGAAAATGTATATGTACACTTGACATACGACACTTTCCAGGCATAGCATACTACATACAACACGATCTTTGTGTTGTACGAATCCAAATTCGTTCCTCTAAGAATTTTGGAAATCGCGAACATCAAGCATTCTTTTTTAGTCGTCATTTGATTCAGTATGTAACTCGGAATTGTCACAACAATTAAACAAACAATATACAAATTTTCACAATAAAATTAACAAAGTTAAAAGTAACCTATAAATCACGTCGTGTATCAAACTAAATTCAACTCGGAACTAAAATCATACTCCACATTTGTTTATCGTAGTGAAAAAGCATAAGTTTAATGAAACATTTTATCTCTAATCGGATTTTCTATTAAATTTTGACATTAATTTTATTTTTTTTTAAAAAGTTTTCTAATAATTAATTTGATAAAATAAATATCTAATGAATGCAATATACCTAGTCGTGTTTCCTTTATTAACAAAAATAGTTATTTTGAAATAAAATTGCAACATGAGTTAATATATTAAATACTGAAAATTATGTTTAATCATTCATTTTTTATATAAACATAATTTTCTTCAGAAAAAAAGTCTAAAATCTATTAGGTATATTGGAAAGTTCTCTCCCTTCTAATAACAATTCCCTTCCAAACAATAGTTTCATGTTAGGCAAGGTTTGATCCAGCTTTGAAAATCATTTCAGAACCTTATTCGGTAAATAGGATTGATTTGGAATTATTCGAGACGGGTGTCGCAAATAGTCGTTATGGTATCCGACTATTTGCGACAAGTTTTTTTTTTTTTTACAAAAATCGAGATATGGGGATTTTGTGTGGTTTTAAGATTTATTTAGCACATACATAAAGTAAAAATATGCCAAAATTAAATACAGAAAAAGAAGTTAACACTATAAAATGGGATGAAACTGGTAAAAATTTACAAAAATTTTACATAAACGGGCCTCATTCTGTACAAAAAGTTTATGGACAAATTTTCAATTTTGATATGTTGCTTTGTTATTCATTTTTGAAATAACCTTCAGGATAAGAGACATTTTAATTTTTACAAAAACTAGAGCACTTTATTTTAGTTATTATATGAAATTACTTAAAAAAACAGGGATCATACTCACATAAGGGACTGTAAATTTTGTAATAAAACAGTGATTGATAAATCTGAAGATTAAAACACTTCTACTATTATACAGAACATAATCAAAAATTTGTGTTCATTATTTTCAAAACTTCTTGAGCAATCACTGTCCCTGAGCATTTTCAAAAAACAAATACATTTCGAGTAAAACGCGTTTTAAAGTTTGACATATCTTCTCAAAGTAGTGGCATCTGCCTTTACTAAAACACTTGCAGTTTTTGTTCTAGTGATTGGGAAATAATAAACTTATTTTTTATAAACTTGACTAATAAAATAGCCTATAAAATAAAATCATAAAAAAAATTGTTAATTTTGGGCCAAAATGCACAATTTTAGGGTAGTCGGATACCTTAAGCGAGAAACATTTAAATGACCGTGTCCTCATAGTCACATATCAATGAAACTAATTTCCGCCCTTTTCGGACCAGATGATAACTAGGGAGAAAAATGAATTACTTATGAAACATCGTAAGGATAAGGGCATATTGCGAACCCTGAAAACCTCCCGCCCCCCACCTCTAAAACGAAGTTGAGCTTGACTAAGAGAAAATTGTGTGTATACTGGATAATTCAAGGAACAATGCATTTTGAGCTGTAGAAACCGAATGAAAAGCTAAATTCAGATAGGTACAGTCAGCAATTAGACAATTTAAAAACAGCATTTCAAGAATAGGAGTCGGTGTTTTTCAATAGGAAAGAGAGTGACGTAACGTACACCCCCATATTGCGGTTGACAGTGTTTTAGGGGCCCAAAGCCTGACTGATGCCAAGTACTTATTTGGGCTGGGGGTGCAAAACCTGACTTTGTAGGGTGGGCCTAATATTCTCCGTTACTCCACTGAGGAAGGACATCATACAGCTCCATGACAATACCTGGCCACTTGCTATTTTAGGGACTTATCAAAAACTCCCAGAGATAGACCGGGAAAATCTGTTGCTCCCACCATACTCCCCGCACCTAACACCCTTCATTTATCTCTTGTTGCTGTGCTTACAAAAATATCTGCTGGACAAAGAGATTCAAAACCGAAGATATCAGATAAGCACTGGTTCAAATTTTTACCTCTGGGGATAAGGTATTTTTTAGAAAACAGGATGCACATATTGCCATCGTGCTTACAAGAATTTAAAAATAATGATGCGTATTATATATATATATATTATTCAATAACGTTTATTCATGTTATGAAAAATTTATTCTTTTGTTTTGTTCCAATAAATTACAGCTTAAAAAAAAGTAAAAAACACGCTTTCATAGTTAATAAAAAAAATTGCGTTTTCGTCTTAGGGCTGTAACTTAGTCTTTTAGTCGCCAAATCTGGAATTAGTTTACAAATATGGAAATGGGATGTGGAATAGGGAAATCGTTAATCCTGATGATCCAGATCAGGACAATGGAACAAAATTATTAATTTATTTTATTTCCATCGGTCTTTGACAAGTGTGCAAAATTTGAATTAATCTGACCTTTTAAAGTGGGTAAAAATCGAGTTCAAAGATTCCGCTGTATACAGTTGAAGTTTATAAAAGCTTATTAAAAAGGGAAGGAACTTTCTTGAATACCTAAATAGTAAAAATTGATCCTAATTTCAGTTTGAAAACAAAACTTTATCTAAATAATTTAATAACTCTGTCGATGTCGATGTCGTCTTAGCATATTATTTCGCCGTGAACTTTATCGTCAAAGAGGAGAATATATTTAACAAAACATTTGTACTGATAGCAGTTGTAAATTATTCGAAGATTCAAAATATTAAAAAAAATTCCTCAGCAGTTTAAGCTGTCTCTGAATGTATTGTAAAATATGTTTTTTGGGCATTCTTAGATAAATTTTATTGCTTAGAATTGCTCAAGAGGCATTTTTCTGCTTTGTGTGTATGTTACGTACGAGCATTAATAAATGATGCTTAAAGATATATTAGTTTCATTTGGATTGCGTGAGAGCTCCACCCTGTAATTCAACACGGTAAAAATGATCGAAGTTCTTTGGTTATAAAAATAATTGAGGAAAGAAGAAAGATAAAGTTGATGCAGATGTTTATTTAAATATATTAAAGGTTATAGATGATTTATTGTTTACTGGTATGCCAATGGATATGAAAATGCTTTACTTTTCTTTTTTTAACACGCTTTTATAAGTTCCACTTGTATGAAACGGAATCTTAGAACTCGATTTTTACACACTTTAAAAGATCGGATGATTTCGAAATTTTGCACACTCGTCAAGAACCGATGACAATACAATAATTTCATAATTTTGTTCCATTGTCCTTATCAGAATTTTCAGGAATAACGATAATCAGATTTGGCGATAATTCCATATACCATTTCCAGATTTGGCGACTAATTCCAGATTTAGTGACTAAAAGAATAAGGTGAATATAATAATAATTTATTCAATTCCTACTATTAGTTCACAATCTCTCTATATTTATCTTGTTCAAATTTTCAATGGTTAATAAAATGCATTTTAAAGCACTCATTTGAGCTGAAATTTTATATACACGCTTATTTCGGATGACAATACAGTAATTTAATTATAATTAATAAAAATTAACTGATTAAAACTAATTATTCAAAGAATTACAAATGCAGCTACTTTGGCATTATCTTTGGCGATGAATCAAAACATGAAACGGTTTTTCCTCACATTTCAAAGCGCTCATTTGAGTTGAAATTTTCTATACACGATTTTTTTGGGTAACAAGACAATAACTTAATCATAAATAATTAAAATTATTGACTTAAATAAGTTTTTTAAAGAATTACAGATACAGCCACATGGGCTTCATTTTTAGCGATTTGGGTCAAACTTTAAAGGATTTTTTTTTCTCTCGCGTTTCAAAGCACTCAGTTGAACTGAAATTTTATATACACGATTGTTTTAGATGACAATACGATACTTTAATGATAATTGATAAAAATTAATTGCCTCTTAATGTTGTGATTCTATCATATGTATATACACATTACATTAATTATAACTATTTAATAAAAATGAACTCAAAAATAATTTTTTTTTGTTGATCTAAGTAGGAATTGACTTAAAAAGATTTTTTATATATTGCTTGTTTCTGTTATACACAAGATTTTTACGTATCTGTTTTTTCCAACCAAATAAGCGAATTTTAAATTGTGATAATTTTACCTCAGTCGTACTCAGAATAATATATTAGCATAAACCGAATACTAGTTATGTTAATATATTGTAATGGGAAATAAACATATTTCTTTAAATACTTGTTGGTTAGAATGGGGGTTTGTGATAGATTATTAATAATCTATTATAAACCTATTATATCATTCGTATATTACTAATTTTTGAAATCGAAGATTAAAAGAAGGTAGAATTATATTTATACTCTAAAATTATCTTTCAATTAAAAAATTATGAAACATTTTACAAGTCGAGGGAACTGAAGTTTTAAGTTTTATTATATGAATTTTATTTTATTTAATGTTATTGTGTTTGTTTTATATATGTAACAGATTTTATATATTTGTTTTATGGGAAATATTAGTCCACAATGACTAAGTTATTTTCTAACATAATGTACATGATTATTGTCAGCTCAAACAGAATTATTTTGTCAGTAGTTTTGAGAGATAGACACATATAAGTGATGTATGACGAGGTCGACACATCTGGTAGCACCCCACTCCTAATTTCCACACCACACTAATGGGCGGATGCTTGAACCTCGACTGATTTAACTTGCCATTTCCTCCTCTACATGACATGTCTTCAGTGGAACTAGGCTCGAACTCAAGACACGTCATCCACGAGTCCGTAACCATAACCACTAGGCAATCGTAGCTTCTGTATTGACGGTTATTTTAAAAAATACTTATGCATTATTCCAATCTCTTATCAATATTTTTTAATCGATTCGGTGAAATTACAAGCCTTTGTACACTGTTATAAAACAGTAAAAAATTTCATCCATTTAAGTTTTTGGCTAACCCGAGTTCGCGTTAGTGAAGGTAAAAAAATATCAACACGGAGGCTATAAACAGTGGAAGGAAGAGGCATATTGTAAAATCAATTTATGCTGATTCAGAGTCTAATATGGTTGCAATCAGTAAATGGGAAGGAGCTAGCCCAAATTATCCCCTTAAAGTGCGCGATCGAATTAATTCGATCGCACTTAATTGGCTAATTTGAGCCCAATCGAGATAATTCGAGCGGAGCCGTATTTTATGCTGCTGTGATTTTCACACTCAAATGTAAGCGATCACCGTCTGCAATGACTGCGATCCGTTTTCGTGATTTCGTAAATTTAGATTTTTAATTATGAAAAATTTACATGCCATTGTAAATTAATTGTGATTTTAATGTAAATTATTAATTTTAAATTATTAATGTAATAATTAATTTTAGATCTAAATTGTTAAATTTATTTTCGTATATTTAGGTGTTTTAATATTAATAAATATTAGTTCTCTCATTGATTTTGCATTGATTTTTTATGTATTATGAAAAAAACATTATTGATAAAAAAGAACCACAACTTATTTAAAAAATATAGTGGTAATAGTCTACCAGTGGGAATATTCCGTTTGGCGTTTGTTGTATCATTTTTTGGCGACTTTACCATCTGTGCCCCACGAAACGGAAAAATACCGATAAAGTTTATAATACATTTAGATGAATAATATAAAAAAAGTATTCTTTCATTTGTTAGACATCAGCATTTGGAACGCTTTTGTTTTGTAAAAAAAAAGGGGGGATTCAGATTTTAGAAGTGAATTAATGTTATAGTGATACAAATATAAAAAAAAGTCGGGTAGGCCAAAACCTCCTGTAATTCTACCACTAGCAGAACGTCTTCTTTTAGTTTTGTTCAACCAACACTTAAAACAAAGTTCCCATAAGATCCTGCGCTATATGTTGCGTTGAAAGGAATAACAAAGGAAAATGTAACAGAAAATAGAGTACTTATATGTCAATAATTACAATGTTGGGGCTAAGAGTTGCACCCTGCTTCCAAATATATCAGTCAAAAGAAAATTTTGAATATATTTTTTAAATAAATGCTACTATTATTATTGTTTCTGTTGAAAAAGTAAAAAAAAATATATTTTTCCTGATAAAAATGCTTTTTTGGTGCGCCTATTCACACACAAAAAGAAAAGTAATTAAAGTCGATGTACGCGCGCGCGTGTAAGGTTATAATATTCGGAATTTATGTGCAATCGAGATCAAAATCCAAAATTAAAATAAAAACTTTAATTTTGATTTTGTATTTTTTTTTTTTTTTTTTTGACAAAACAAGGCATGTATTTTCTTAAATAAAAAAATGTTTTTAGCCGTTTTTTAAATATAATTGCTTTGAAGGGTGAATGTTAATAAATGTTACGTATTTTACCAAGATGAAATCAAATAGAAGCACTGGATCAGAATACTTATAGAACTCCTGATAATAATAATAAAACTACAAATCTTATGCAAAGATATGTAAATGTTCCATAAAGTAAATTTCACCAGGATAGGTCATTAAGTCAATCGCGAAATACCGGGGAACGCCAAGACATTTTGGGGTGACCACATTTAATAAAAGAAACATATTATGGAACCCAACATCAGATAGATTGGAGAATCAGCTTTTCACTTTCGATTCGACTATGTTTACTTGAGCAAAATATTCCATAAATGTGTAGACGACACATATACCTTTATTGGAAGCAAACGATGACCCTTAACACGTTCACTACCGCTGTAGGAGGATAAAGCAATCACTGCGATGCCAACAGTGAAATGGAAATTTTTTTTTCACATACCAATTGAAAGGTATAATAAATTTTGATGATCAGTTTCCTCCCGTGATAGCGTGGCCGCGGTAGCCAAGTGGTCTAGGCATCGGATCGTGGCTAGCATGTCAGGAGTTCGATCCCAGTACCACTGAAGACCCGCCGTGTAGGGAAGCGATGCCCGTTAAATCTGCCGAGAGCTCAAACGTCCTCCCGTTAGTGTGGTGTGGTAGTTAGGAGAGGGGTGCCAGCTCAGGTGTCGTCTGCGTCACTTGACCATGGTTCAAAATTACGCGGACCGTCCCCAAAAGCCCTCGTGTAGCTGAGCAGTGGGACGTTAATATTCACTCACTCACCCTCCCGTGATAGCGCGGCTGTTGAGACATCATCCTCATCCTTCTTCCCGCTCTTCCACGGGATGGGGTGGCCGCGGTAGCCAAGTGGTTAAGGTATCGGATCATGGCAGGCATGTCATGAATTCGAGCCCAGTACCACTGAAGACCCCACCTCTACCCGCCGTAAGGGGAGCGTTGCACGTTAAATTTGTCGAGTGATTGAGTGAGTGAATATTAACGTCGCACGGTTCAGCTACACGAGGGCTTTTGGCGACGGTCCGCGTAATTTTGTACCATGGTCAAGTGACGCGGACGACACCTGAGCTGGCACCCCCTCTCTTAACTACCACACCAACGAGAGGACGTTTGAGCTCTCGACAGAATTAACGTGCATCGTTCCCCTACACTGCGGGTCTTCAGTGGTACTGGGATCTAACTCATGGCACGGTAACCATGATCCGATGCCTTGATCACTTGGCTACCGCGGCCACTATATCTGTCGAGAGCTCAAACGTCCTCCCGTTGGCGTGGTGTGGTAGTTTGAAGAGTGGAGGTGCCAGCTCAGGTGTCCTCCTCTTCACTTGACCATGGTTCAAAATTACGAGTTTCATCGCCAGAAGCCTTTGTGTAGCTGGACAGTGCGACGTTAATATTCACTCACTCCACGGGATTGGGTTCTCATGTTGATGCCATGTTCTGGAAGGCGCGGAAAAATCGGCAGTGAACAAATGTAAGTGCATACGGTGGCTTCAGATTTATCGGCTCGCGTATGTGATCTGCTAGCTGCATTGAATACGTACACGCAATACGGTGTAGCAGAAGCTCACATTTAGCATTCAACTTGACAATTTTGTGTTACTTGTGCCTTTGTAGTAAAAATTGTAATAGAGTAGAACTTGTTTTTGTGCGGTAATTTTTTATGCAATTTTGTTTTTGTGCGGTATTTTTTATGCAATTTTGTTTTTGTGCGGTATTTTTATGCAATTTTGTTTTTGTGCGATTTGTGTTGTGCAGTTTTTTCTGTGCAATCTTTTTTTTTTGTGCGGAACATGAATTTCAACGGCTTTGGCGCCACTGTAATGTTTTCTATCAATGTACCAATAGCGAACGGCGAATGTTAACTCCCCCCCCCCCTCCTGCAGAGTCAGGTTTTGCCTTTAATATTTTATGAATTGGGTAAATACGTACTTGGTTTTTCTCAGGCCTAGGGAACTCTAGAGATCTGGCCCTCCCCGTGAAGCACGGGTGTCCGTTACGCCAGTACAATGTACATATATACACTTCAAGACGCTCGATTTTTTTTTGTTATGAACAGTTTCCCGACAATGCATGTTTAGATGCTTCCTCTCAACGCGCCAACCACCCGATCTTGATTGAAGACGAAACTTTCAATGATTCAGTGACATTATCAATAATTTGATAGATTGTGAAGACGAACAAGAAGAACAAGATTCTTTGAAAATGGTTAAATATATGCAAGGATGCAGCTTTCCAATAAACCGGAAAGCATCTATATATACATTTAAGACGCATTTGTTGTCTGTCTGTCTGTTCCCTTATAACTCAAGATCCAGTCAACCAAATAACGTTAAATTTGGTACACGTACACAAAATTACATGGGGAAGGTTCTTAAACACAGATTTCGTTTTGATTCTGAAAGTTGGTGCTCCAATAATGCTGATCTGAAATATTGATGCACCCAGGTTGTGCAATGGCACAAGATTAATTGTGAAAAGGCTGATGCAACATGTCATTCCAGCCACAGTACTCACAGGGTGTGCTAAGGGTGAGGATGTCTTCATTCCAAGAATACCTATCATCCCCTCGGACAACACCATACAATTCAAGAGAATACAGTTCCATTTGAAACTGTGCTTTGCCATGACAATCAACAAGTCACAGGGCCAGTCTCTTGGAATTGCTGGAATAGACTTGCAGACACCATGCTTTTCTGATGGGCAGTTGTATGTGGCCTGTTCCAGAGTGGGCAAAGAGGAAAATCTTTTTGTACACACTCCAAATGGAATTGCCAAAACTGTTGTCTATCACATTGCTTTAAGACAAATGTACCCTTTTATTGCATGCAAAGAAACAGTTTTGAACGCTTCTACAGAAAACCTTATTTTAAACCCAGGCAAAGCCGGGTATACTTGCAGCTAGTATATATATACACCAATTGCGAAAGGAATATGAAATTTCACACAAAAAGAGCTTCCATCATGCATATCTGGATATCCTAACGTTTACAAGCAATTGACCAACTGACCTTCACCGCAAAAATTTCTCTTGTTTTATGGTGTATTTTTTATGGTGTAAATTGTATTTTCAAGTGACAAAATCGATTTCGAACTGATTCATCACAGAAAGATGAGCGCTTTGGATTACTTTGAGTAGCAGTGAATAACGTATGTATTTTTAAAAAATTTCCGTGTATACAATGATTAACTAAATGTTTTGAAAATGTTTCCACGTGTCATTTAATTATTTTGTTATGGAAGTACTTTGTCATAAATTTCGTAAATAACTGGCATATTTTCTAAATCCGACTTTTTTTAATCGGTCCCTCTCACCCCATAAAAAATTTTTCTGTAGTATTTCGACGAAGTTATTAGTTATATGTAAGCATTTATGAAATTTTTGGATATTTTTGGTGCGGTTTATTTTTATGCGGCCCCTGTCTACCGTACAAAACATGTTTTACTGTATGTCATATTTTAAAAGAGGGATACAATGTCTAAAACAAGTGTTAAGAAAACAAAACATACAATTTTAATACAGAAGAGCCACTGAGTGAACCGCAAAAGCATTCCAAATAGCCCGTACCGTAAAAAAGTCCCCCCCCCCCACAAACACTATCAAAATCTATAAAATTTCTTTATCAATGTATTTTCCACATTCATTTCTCTTTTCACATTAATTTGTAAACATCAATTACATCTATCCCGGAAAAGAACCCTTTCAGGGTAGTTAGAAGACACGAAGAGATCTGTTGCAAAATGACTTTTTTTGTCCATACCATGTTATTTAAATTATGTTTCCTAGAAATATTCATAAATAACTCAATAATAAAGATCGATATGTAAAGAATAAATTAATAGCTCTTTTTTAGTATTTGGTATTTGTAGTTCCCTCATATCCTATCAGTTGTCCTTGATCATCTTACGACTACATCGACCCCGAGGATAAAGCTACGATGAAAATAAATATCGAATATCGTGAACATTAATCGATGATGCGACGCAACAAATTTTCGATAAAAACCAGGAAATGTATAACATTTTTTCCCTCTGTAATGAAACTTGGAAAGCAATCTTCCATAAACGTAATTAGTGTCAAGTTGTGAAGCCAGATTCTTCAGACATTTCAACAACAAAAGTGACAGATATTTCAATCCAGAAGCCAATTTCCGGAAATCTTGGTAAATCGGCTTGACACTTTTTTTCAAGAGTTCGCCGATCAATATCGAAGAAGATGGCTTCGTCTTTGATTAGCTTCAGCTCTGGAGCGCACTAAATTTCTACTGGCGATACTTTTCGATTTAGAACGTTTTGTACTTGTCGTGGAGGGGGTAAAAAAGTAACTTATGTCGAAGAAAGTTGGAGGTGTGCATTTAAGAATTTGTTTTGGATCTGTTTTCGAATGTTCGTTAATTTGTTGAGCAAGTGAGTTGAAATGGTTTTGAGTTGTGGGATTTGTAGCTGGAAAATTATGGAATGATTTATTTTCTGTCGTTATATTTTTAAAAACTATAATCTTTCTTTTAAAAATGTTTTTAATTTATGATTGAGTGTTGAGTAATTGTTAATGTTGCATTTAGAGCAACAAGAGGGCTTTTGGTGCTGTACCTTATTTTGAACCGTGGTCACATGATGAGGTTGGCATCTGAGCTGGAACCCGACTTTTCGAGGTTCCACTGCATGCAAACGTAATGACTTTGAAACAAGATTTAACGCACATAAGTCGCGGCGGATATTCAGTGGCATCATGAATGACCGTGGTAATCTTGCGGTTACGGTCACGAGATTATGGCTGGTGTATCACGAGTTCAAGTTTGCTGTAATAATTAATAACTGTTTCTTTGACTGATAAAAATATAATTTATGAAAAAAGAATAATTCGAATGTTTTCTAGAAGTTTGAAATTTGATTGTATTACCAGCGAATTTATTACAGGAGTATTTTTAAAATATGGTATGTGTGTTGAATAAGATTTAAGTTGATACTTTATTTGTGTGTTTTAAAATAAGTTATTGAAAAAAATGTATATATATATATATTTAAAGCAAGAAGTGTATTTTTCATTTCCTCGTAAAATTAATTTTGACTTATATAGGTGTGAGTGTTCGACATGTATAACTATATATATATATACATTAATATATTTATTCTGTAATATAAGGATCTCTCATTTATATATTTATTATAGAAGTACATTGAAAATGTTCTGAATCATTTATTTAAAAGTTTGTATTGGCATTATTAGTGATACTGTAAACGTTTGTTT
>BMAO01015752.1:0-27737 GCA_019973975.1 Trichonephila clavata
GGAGTATTCAAGTCTTTGAACAATGCAGAAAGGCAATATATGTCTAGTTGAAAAGAGAGGGTTTGCTGATCAAAGATAGCCTTTGACCCTAGATTGGACATTCCCCTCAGTATGAAGGAAAGGTTTACGTGGATAGTGGCCCACATGAGGGAAGCTGGGTTGGTAGAGTGGATATTCTTGTACCTATTGTGTTGTTTCCCTAATCAGTCACATGTCATCTATTGGACACAGTTTCAACCCTTCATTATACTGTTATTTACTATTAATTTTTAAATATTTTCTCTGAAAGTTCTTATTTTTATTCACTTCGCTATATTTAAAACGCATTCGCACTATAATAACTTAACAATTTAATATAAATAAAAATGTATTTATTCTTGTAGTTTGATAATGTGAAAAAAACAGAAACTTCCGTAAAAAGAAGAAGAAAAAAAAACGTTAGCACACGTGAAAGATATTTGCCAATTAAAATACCGTTTTAAATCAAATTTGTGATTTTTAAAAGCATTTACGTACTTATTTATTTACACCCTTTATATGTTCTATGATGAGAGGGGGGGGGGGATGTGTCCGCTCTAGCCACGTCCTCTTTACCCCACAACACCGAAGAAGGAAATGGTATGAAGAGACAGTAGATGTTATTTTTTAAAAATCACTGAAACAAATTAAGAAAATTTATTATTTAGAAAAGAGTGAAATCACTCCCCTCAATACTGAAAAAGCAAGTCCAAATGGAATCCAGCATAATCTCATGAATTATAATTGAAATTATAATAATTTAATTACAATTGAAAAACTTTCCCTTTAGGATTACTACTTCGTTTTAACACATGGATATTATTGCTATTTATAAATTATATAAAAGTGCATATTATATTAGAACATGGAAGAACAATCATTATTTAACGTAGATAAAATTTTCGATTCCGTATTTAAAACAATAGTCCTTTCATACTTATTATTTCTTTAGAAAAGGGCGAGATAAAATGCATATCAAAGAAATTTGCTTTTTACTTTGTAGAATCGGTGAAGAAATAAGAATTATTCGACAAGAAATGTTTTATATATCAGTGAAAAAAGAAACCAACATTTTTTACTATTTTGATACTTTTTTGATTGATGATTCTTATGCATCTTCCAAAACTAATAAGATTAGAAATTTTTGAAACATGTTAGGAATATTATTTTGTGTGTGTGTGAGAGAGAGAGTTGGGGATAAAAGAATAAAAACAAAATTCTCCCCAAAAGACACCATACTCACCAATTACATGGAATTTATTTTTACATGGAATTCATAGCAAATTATGAAAATTTATTTGTAAATTATATGCCAGCTTTTCTGGTAAATAAACCATATAATTTTCTATGGTACTATATTTATTCGTTAAGAGTAAAATTGCTTCATACTGTTAGTCCTTTTTTTAACACAACAGATTGAAACATGAAACTTAATTTTTCACTACTGTATATCTACCTTTTCTCCTGTTTCGTTCTCCTCAGCATTTATGTAGTGCAGTGGCCTTCAAACTGTGTTCCACGGAACCCTGGGGCTCTCAAGGTTACCCGTCACAATAAACAATCGAAAAGGTGATTATAAATGTGTATGTAAAATGGATTGAAGTTTGTATAACTACAAGTTTCTTTTTTCAAAAGCTCATTTCATCATTAAAATTTAAAATTCTATTTGTACTCTGTTTGTTGTTCTATTTGTAAATCTGTCGAGAGCTTAAATGCTATCCCGTTGGTGTGATGTGGTAGTTAGGAGAGGGGATACTAGCTCAGGTGTCGTCCTCGTCACTTGACCATGGTTCAAAATTACGAAGTCCGTCTTCAAAAGCCCTGAGTGCGACGTTAATGTTCACTCACTCATTTTACGAAATAAAAATAGGTGAATTAATAAGAAATGAACAATTATTTTATTTTACCAGTATTAAAAACTTTTTAAAATGAACGAAATCTATATCTTTTCTATTCGATAATATCTTGTTCAATTTTTCTATCCGATGAATTTTTCCGTCTTCAATTCTTTTCCGTCTTGCAACCAATTTTTAGTAGCATTAACATCGGAATAAAAAGGTGCGTCTTAGATTCGAATAAATATGGCAATATCGCGATTTTAAAGTCGCTGTATCTTTAAATATGCTTTTTTTCTATTCAATATTACTGTCTGCAGTGCCTGTTTAGGCTCATTTCGATACCTGGGAACAGAAGATCCACATGTGCTCTTGACTCTGGAGAAGCGAAATTTATAATTAGAAAACCTGTTTAAGTCCAGCCTATCCGGGCCCTTACCGGCCCAGGGCGCCCGCCCCAAGTGCCCAATGGATAAACCGACACTGACTGGTATTTTCTATCATTGAACATTTTCAATTCCCTGGTCAAGTGTGACTAAATTTTTAATATAATAGATGCTGCGGTTTCTTTGCGCAATACATTTTACACATATCAAAGTCAGAATTAAAGTTAATTCGGAATGGTATCCATTTTAGTAAAATATGTAATAAAATTTTTAAGTAGTAAAATTTTTATAAATTTTTTTTAGCACTATAGTTAAAATATTGATTCGGTCTAGTTTATTTTTAAATTAGAAAATAAAGTATTCACAAAGTGATAATCCAGTGAATAAACTTTTAAAAAAATAATTTTCTAAGTATGTAAACGGTGTTTTCATTAGTTCACGACAAACATTGGTGCGAAGTCTCTAGGAAAGAAGAGAAAGGTACAAAAAAAAGGGGGGAGGGAGGTAGAAACTTTTATTGCTCTGTAATAAAACAGCAAAGAGCAGATGAAACTCCAGAGTGTGAGGGGGAAAGGGGGTACCCGCTTTTGGTGATACTTGAAAAGTCTTCTGATGGGGTTTTGCGTAGATCAGGGGTGGCCAACCCAAATGACCTTGCGGGACACTTCGGAAAAACATTACAATTCCGCGGGCCACTTATAAAATATATATCTCTATGATAGATTTGGATTCATTACAAGCATTTATAGGAGTAAGAATTTAAAACAGAATGAATTATTATTGTTTTCATTATTTTTATATGTATACAAACATAGATAATATAATAATGAAAATGCAATGAATCAAATAATATGATTTAAATTTATTTGATTAGTGAGATATTTGTTTCTCAACTCTTTCACTGAGTTTTTGCAAATAGGTCTCAATGCATTTATTTATACATCGTAATTGGTGTTGCAGGTTTTCGTCCCATAAGTTTGAGCGCAATTTCCTGTTAGATTAATTTCATTTTCAAGGGAAACAAGTAATATAAAAAAAAATTTAAGTCAATTTCTACTTTGAATGAATGCATAGAAAGTATTTTATTAACGATTGAAAATTTTAACAAGATATATATAGATATATGTATAGGGAGAGAGTGAACTAATAGTAGGAATTGAAAAAAAGCATGATTTGTCTGAATTGTTGTAACAATGCACACCCGGTTCGACTAGTTTGGCTGAAAAACTGGTTTTCGAAGCCAACTTTTGTCATTGTTTTAGCAGTTACATTGTTACAATAATGGAGACGAATCTAAGTTGGTGTCGAAAACCGGTAATTAATTTAATTAATTAATTGCTAATTAATGAATAAATATTAGAAAAAACTGTATTAACATCAAATGCCATCCACTACATAAAACAATACTATTATTTTGTTGCCAAATATGGGTAAAAATTAAATAATCGTATGTTTATCCAACGGTATAAATGTTAAAAATTTAGGTTATTGTATACTAAAATCAATAACTGTATGTGATTTAAAAAGTGTATTTTAATCTATACATATACGCAACATAAAATATATCATGTCTATTATTATACGCTTTATCAACGTTGATATATTTCAGAATTTGTACTGAGAAACGCCGGGGAAAAAATTGTAATATTTTTCTTTTGCTTGTACTTTATTTAAAAATTGTTAAATATTTTTCAGATACACATGATATTATTGATACAGCTATTTATAATAAAAAGTAATGTAATGAGGCTATTATTTGCGTATTTTGTTTGAAAAACGTTTAATTATATTTTATAGATAAGAATTTGTCTAAGAAGAAAATTGAGACACTTCTTCGTTGATTTTCTATGTGGACTCGAAATATTTTTCTTATGAGGAAAGAGTTTTTACTTAGATAAATGGAACCAAAAGCGGAGAGCAGAATGCATACAATTTTCTCTTTTGAAACAATTAAATCTCTGTAGAAATGACGTTCAATAATTTACAAAATATCTGTAAATTTATGTTTGGAGTTATCTTTCCGATTTTTTTGACACTTCATAATTGTTCATAATTTTGGAGATCTATTTCAAATAAGATCCATAACAAATTTATCAACTTCCATCCTCTTGAAAACTGACGCATTTGTTGAGTAGTGCAGAGTGCCACTGAGAATTGTGCCGCGTGTGAAATAGGTTGCCAACCCCTTTTCTATCACATGACAGTAAAATTGTATCATATTGTTTGTTCATTTAATACAGCAGATAAAAACGTGAAATTAAATTTTTCACTGCCTTAAATCCACCTATTCTTCGTTTGAAAATCATTTATTCAGAAAAAATTAAACAGTTTCGTTCTCTACATCATTTATCTAGAGCATTGATCTTCAAACTGTGTTCCAGAGAACCTTGGGATTCCACGAGTGACAATAAAAAAAAATGGAAAGAAAAACTATAAATGTGTATGTAAAACGGATTAAAGTTCTCATGAAATTCGTATAACCACAATTATCTAAAGATGATCTCATACATTAAAATTAAAAATTTTATTTATGCATAACTTAACTTTGTTGTGAAAAACTTTTTAAACTTTTATTGTATTATAATAAATGAATTTAAAACTTTTTTCTTTATCTATTAGATTGTGAATATACTATTGTTTGCTATCCCGAGTTCCACAAAGTAATTTTATACTAGTTAGTATAATGTTTTGAAACCCTTTACATTTGTGGGGGAGAAAAAACACCTATAATGAAGAAGATGGAACAATTTATCGACATATCAACAGATTCAATGCAAAAATTTAAATTTAAGCGAGAACACCAAAATTTTAGGTTGCCAATTCTTGCAAAATGCGCAGAATTTCTCACATAGCTGTGAACATTTTAATGCCATTCACAAAAATGTATTTAGTAAGTGAAAAATATTTCTCAACGCGAGTGGCTACAAAAACAAAATATAAAAACGAATTAAACACGGAATATGAAATGCTACTACACATTATTTCCAAAGGCCGACAGTTTGTGTAAAAATTGAGAATACTAAATATAATGCATGCGCGCACAGGTGACATTTGGATCAAAAATTAATATTATCAATGAATAAATAACATTAACATTACATCATAAATTTTTTTAATAAGAAATAAAAATTTTAAAAGTCTTTTCTTATAACATCAAGAAAATATGTTTATCTATATATTTTAAATATTGTTTTAAGATATATTCTTCTAAGAGTGTGGAAACCAGTACCGAATTACTTATTAGGTGGAGTAGGTAATTGCCTATGGGTCCCAAAAATAAAAAAAGAAAACCCCAAATATTTAGCTATTTTTTGCTGCAAGAATTAGTTTTTATTAAAAATTCGAATAAATAATTATTGTTTAGTTACATATTTTTTTAATTTGCTGTTTATTTTTTATTTTATTTGTGCAATGAAATATATTGTTAAAATTTTGTGTAATAAGATTATTAGGCTACAGGGCCCCGAGAACTGGACTGCCTAGGGGGTCTCTATGTCGTTTTATCCAACACTGTGGAAAACATCTTACAGTTTTAAGGGTTCCATGAGCCGAAAAAGTTTGACCACTTTGGACAAGATTCACTGCTGTTTTACCCCTCCCCCTTGAAAAAGAAAAAAGAACTTCTCTACCAGTTTTACGATTTTGCCCCCCCCCCTCAGTCAGGGAGTGTCTCCTTTCGCTGAGGGGAGAATTTTGTTGAAAGGAGTACCGGCGAGATAAGTTTATTGCCCATCTAGGGAATCTTTAGGAAAATATTTGTGCCAAAAATTTCGCCATCTAGATGTCATGTAAGATGTTAAACAAAGGAAGTAATTCACCTTAAACTGAAATGGACTTGATACACCTGACGTCATAATCACGTGATGATATACAAAACAAATAGCCACGTGTTTCATTCGACTGAGTATTTTGACTGAATTTTCGTATTTACATCAACTATCAAAAACTAATGAAAGAAGTTGTTCCAAAAGAAATTTCGACTGAAATGTGTGTACTTTTTAATTATTTCATTTTCAATTTTTTTTTATATCAAATACGCTGACGATTTTTAAAGTTTTAAAAAGAGTCTGAAATATTTTCTGAGCATTTCGAATTCGAAGAATTTTAATTTTGCAAACATACACAGATCAGGGTACCACTTCTGTGATCTATTCTGAATGCTCTGTATTTGTTAAGTATGTAGTTGATAACCTACGTTTTTTTTTTTTCAATTCCTACTATTAGTTCACACTTTCTCAATATTTATTTATGTTGTTCAAATTTTCAATCGTTAGTAAAATACATTTTAAAGCGCTCGATTAAGCTAAAATTTTATATTCATGATTATTTTGGTTGACAATACAGAATTTAATTAATAAAAATTAATTGATTAAAACTAATTATTCTAATAATTATAAATACATCCATGTTGGCATCATTTTTGGCGACATAGTGACCATTTTGGCGACTTGTGTCCAAAATTAAAAAAGGTTTTTTCTCACATTTTAAAACATTCAGTTGAACTGAAATTTGAAACACATTTGTTTTGGATAGCAATGCAATATTTTAATGATAATTAATAAAAATTAATTGTCACTTAATGTTGTGATTCTTCATATGTATACACATATTTATATTAACTATAATTATTTGATAAAAAGTAACAAAAATAAAAATTTTCTTACCTAAGAAGGAATTGATTTTTTTTATAATACTTGTTTTGTTATTTTAAGATTATTTTCGACAATTTTACAAGCACTACAGACAAAAATTTGAAACTGAACTGTCTTAATAAAGAAATTTGTTCTGTTAAATTTTATTGGAATAAAATCTCACTCTTTAATTTTGCCATCCATTTAGTAGCAATACAAAATACTTTTAAATTTATAGAAATATCATCATAACTTTGTTCATTTTATTTCCTAACTGTGTATATAATGTTAATAAATATCTATGCATTTTCTATGTTGCAGTCATTTGAAATTTTATTGTACTGTATGTTGATAAATGTGTCGACTTCAAAGCATTTCAATTTTGCAGACACGAAAAAACAAACCAGGGTTCTACTTCTGGGACCTGTTCTGATTTTCTAACTGATGAATAAGTATGCAGTTGAACTCACCTGCATTTTTTTCTTTTTTCTCTTTATATAGCTATTTTCACTAATTTAACAAGCATGATAGATAAGATTTTGAAACTGAACTGGCTCAGCAAAGTCATTGTTTTGTAATTTTCAGAACAATACACTTACAAATACAAGTAAATTAATGAAGTTCATATGTACTTTAAAAAATATGCATCCATAAATGTATAATGCTGTATGGTGAAGAACATACAATATATTTTAATAATTTGTGAGATTCATATTCCACTATTTTTCCAGAAATCAGGGAATAAATCAGTTCGATACTGAAAAGCTAGATCATATAGAAATTGAGAAGCATGTATCTATCTATATTCTTAAAATACTGATTGCATTAACTTTTCCTAATATTAAAAAAAAAAAATTACGATAAAAGAAAATTTCTAATTATCAATTTTACTATACTACAACTGAAATTTTAAATTTCATGTTATTTTCATTTTACATACATAATTCATTTTCATTTACATTAGTTGCATATACATGCATAATTATGTAAATTTTTTTAAAAAAATTATTTTAATACAGGGATAGCAAACGTTACATTCTGTTTAAGGCCAGCACTTTCCATTCCTTCCTGGATAAGCTTGCCTTATACAAAACAGAATAGAAGTAGAAGGATATTGTACAGAAAAATAAATTCATTGCAAATAACATTAAGTGATTTGCACCTTAACAGAGGGTTTCATTGCAAGAGATTTTTTAGTGTATTCAATGTTTTAAATATTGAAAATTCCTTAATGTCCACCCAAAATAATATTTTGCAAACCATCGATATGTTTTTGGTAAAATTAAGGACAGGTGTGTCCTAACACACACACACAATAGAAAACATGTTTAGTTAATCTAAATTTTACTTATTTTACACATCTTCACAGTAGTTAACAGAGGTACTTCAGTATTTAATTATCCAAAAAATTAGGATGCAAAAATCTGATATGTAACCATACATGCTGTATCAAAAACAAGTATACATACATATAAATCAAAAACTTGTTTTACTTAATAATTTTAGAATATTACAGGGAAAAAGAAAAAACATTTTCAAGGAGCATTCACTATAGAAATGGAAAAATATTTTAATTTACTGCAGCTTCATTAATGTTTATACTTGATGATTAATCAAGTACCATTTTAAAACATTAGAAGTCAAAATTATCATTTACCATTTGTAAAATTATATGTAAAAAAATTATGCAACATTTTGAAAGTCTTTACTGGTTGTGTTATTTTAGGTAAAAGATATGATTTATCGAGAATTGAATTTCAAATATGATAATAAATTAAGGCATTAAAATTTTTTAGTTAAAATGTTTGTATAATAGAATATGTTTATGTCCATATATGGAATATAAAAGTCCTGCTCACTCTTACATGATCAAAATAAAAAAAGTCATTTTTGAATCCATAATTCTTTTACAAAAATAATAATTGTAATATATTTGTGTGGTATCTATTAGCAGAACATTTATTTTTCAGAGTTTGACTGAAAAACAAATAAGTATAAACCTATCACACAGATGTACAAATTTTTTTACTATGTATTACAAATAAGAATTTATAGGTATTTGCACAATTTGTAGAAGATTTATCATTATAGATTAGATTTGCTTTATATCATTAGATTTATTTTTACATAAATATAAATACAAGTCTAAAAGACATGTATGTTGATATTATCCTGTTTATAAGTCCTGAATAAATTTGTTGCATTGAGTTACTTACAAATATTGACCAAAGAAGAGTACTTGGATCAATTGTATATTTATTGAGAATTAGGATCATGAAACAAAATATGGCTTTATGTATAGACATTTGATTCTGTGGGATGTTGTTGCATAATACAGCCAATAACTGAAGCTGTTCCTGCTCATGTTTGAACGTAGTAATAATAATTTTTTAAAGTTCTTGTGTTTTTACTAGGTGAAATTATTTGGCAGTTTAATACATAAGTTCCAAATTTTGGAATGGTATGAGTACTGATTTAGCATTTCTTTGACAAACTTTGAAGTAATTTAATATTTTGCTCAAGTATAATTTGGAAAACTGAAAAGTTTCTTGAAATTTAGAATTTTCCTGATAAACTAATGATATAATTAGTTAATTATCTTGCTTATAAGTAGTAGAAACTGTTATTTTGATTAGAATGGAACTCGGTTTATTCATGATAAACTTTGGGAACTTGTTGATGTATAATAATGATATTAATCTTTAGTAATATATTTTCACATGTTAAACTTCAGAGTGAGAATTCTGTATCTTTTTTCCCCTCTCTCTGATGTGTTTTTTATCTTCCATTTTTTTAAAGTATAAATATATATAAAAAGATACTTTAGATACATATTAGTGAAAACAAAATAATGAAATGTCAATACATTTCTCCAAATAAGTTTTTAGTTTGTATGCACTAAACATACAATACCTGGTCAAGATACATAACCAGTAGAAATTGTGAATGGAAATTTTATGCAAGTATTTATTTTTATATATATTGTATTGAATTTTTTCTATCTTATTTGCAATTCATTGTGTTGTAAAAATAAAATTCATTTTCATAAATGGATAAATATTTATTATTATTCAAAAACTTTCATATTAACTCAATCCAATATGTTAAAAGAAGCGAATTTTTAAAATTTTTTTACAAGTTTAACTTGTATTTCGGAGCTATCTATTGTATATAGATAAATTATACTACTTTTATAATTTATATGTAATTCAATAAGAAGAAAAATATATTTAAAACTGAGGATAATTAAATTGAATTTCTGAAATTATTGCACTTTTTCTGAGTAAACATTCCCTTAATAATTTTTAAAAAGTAGATCAACATGTTATAGGCACTTCACAAAAAGACATGTTTAAAAAAGTATTGAATTTGTTGTTAAAAATTGTAGATTTTCTGCACCCAGTGCTCGAAATGAGCTTAAACCAGCACTGTTTGAAACACAAAGTATTTATGTATAAAATAATAATACTAACTTTAGCCATAGAAATCACCAGGTTTGTAAAAAATAACTTTTTTCAGTTTTAAATTGGGGTACAGTTTAGCAAGTTTGAGTTTTATTGCACAACTTTAAAGTACTAAAATATAGTACTATAATATATTATCATGCAGTTAGATAAATCATGGGAATATTCAGTTTTATCTGCAATACTAGAAAAATCAGAAGTCTAATTGCAGTATTAGCTGAGGGCGATTTTTAGATGCATCATTTTGAGTAGTGTTCCATCTCTTCAAAATATTGTTTTTCACAGCAACCTGAGAACGTTTGAACCACCAAGAAAAAATTAATGATAAAGCTTCCAAGTTATATAAACTATTTTTAAAACAAAAATTAGCTTTGAAAACAATCTTAATTAAGTAACTATGAGAACTCAAAACAAAAGCAGAAATACTTTTAGTAATGAGAACTGAAATAATTAACTATTTCAGAGTTGATTGGGCTCAAAAATATTTTTCTTTCAATTTAAGAGTGGAAAACTGCTTTAAAATGAGACTGAAACCAAAACCTAAGCTCTTCAAATATCTTTAAAACTAATTTATTATCAAATCTGAAATTTGGTGGCAAGCTTCTCAATGGATATGGGCCATAAGAAAATGTCAAAATTGTTTTTGAAATATTTAGCACATTGTGTGGCCTTAAAATAGTATGATTTGTACCAATACATTATGAAGCCTTTAAAGATATGTTGTAAAATAATAACATTTAGCACTTTGATAGTCTTAATAATAATCACCTACAAATGTTTGAATTTTTTTTATATAAATCATTGTCCCCATGAAAAAAAAAACGAATCATACTAAAATATGGGAATAATTTTAGAAATTGTTTGAAACATGCTAAATTATTTTCATGAAAATTTTTACATTTTGGAGCATACAAAATTTTTGTTAGCTAGTTAAAATTAGTAATTAAAATTATTTAACTTACATCATTTATCAACATTTAATTTTAATATTACATGATTTTATACAAGTGAAGCATGTGAAAATTTTATTTTTTTAATTAAAAAACTCATTGTAATTTAAAAAATGCATTTTCATATTCTTTTGAAAGAGTATCAGTGATATTGCTTCATTATGTATTTATGAAGAGTATTTTTTTAAGATGTATTCCAAAAGAGTATTTTTTTTTTGTCAGTTTCAATCTTTATTTGCATTAATATGGATACATAAAATTGAAACATTGTTATTGTACACCAATTTTTTAAACAACTGTTCTATAAAAATTTCCAAGACATAGTAAGATTTTTCGAAATATATGATGAATCTGTAATGAAATAACACATTTGCCAGCTTTGATTGTCTGACTTTACTTAGTAATTATCATTTACAAAGGTTTGAAATTTCTTTTAGAAATTTCCCTTTAGACTGTCTTCAATTTTAAAAAAGAAAATACTCTTACACTATTAAGTTAAAGAAAGGAATCATATTAATACATAATTTTTTTAGGAATAATGATTAAATTTTATTGGATTATTCTTTATTACAAATTATTTCTTATGAGTTATTGAATTGCATATAAATTGTCTAATTGATGTAAAGCAAACAAATATTTCCTTACAATTTAAAAAAATAAAAGAATTATTAACATTAAAAACTTTGATGTCCTAATAATAATACTGAAATGAGTTTTCAAGAACAGCAAAAAGGAAACTTTATATGAATATTAAAAAATAACAGTTAAATTCACAAGCTTTTTTGTAATTACAAGAAGTTTCTATATAAAAAAATATAATCAATGTCACAAATTCGGTAAGAAATAAATACCTGCGCTTACAAAGAATGGGTCAGGAGCAATGAAAACTTAAAACAATCCTTAGAAATGCCACAACACTAGAATTTACGAAATCCCAGGAGGTCTTCACAGCACTCAGACACAACTAACAGTGTGTAGAAATACAAATAAGCAATATATTCAGGTAACGGTTATACTTTTACATGGAATCTCTTATTATCCAATCATAATAAATTGATTAACAGTCTTTGGTCCTATTCAACAGCCGAAGTATTAACTAATCGCTCTTGCTGACAGACATTGTAGACAAAACAATGTTTTGTTTTGGCGAGCCACTCCCTATTTACAGTCTGCACGAATTTTCTAGGAAAAACTCGCTTACATGATGATTTGCGATATTAGTAGATTTATCCAATTTCAAGAAGCAATTTGTTCAAAAGAGCGTTGCATAATTTTTTAATCACAATATGGCTGGCACTAATAAAAAAATAATTACTAAACCTAAAAGTATACAAAAATTCGAAGCCAAAGGATAGAAGTATAAAATAAACACTTAAATCTAATACTATAAACTAAAACTATATATATATTTGGTCACAATACAAAAACTAAAAAAGTAGAAAATATATCAAAACTATTTTGAAGTACTAAAAAGAATTTAAAGAATATAAAATAATAATGTTTGAAAATTCGAAAGTTAGCGCGCAACCACAAGTGTCATACGGTCAATGTTATTTGTTTACATGATCGCACGTTGATCGGGGCCATCACGTGATGATGGCCACGATCGCAGCGCCCACTAGTGATGAATCGACCCCATTGGTTTATCTTCCAGTTTTTTCTAAAAAAAAATTTACTGTACAAAAAAAAAAACCTTCGAAACGACCTATTAAGGATAATGGTTTTGATTGCTTCTGCCACATGATGAAACGTAGCATATCTTGAAATAATGAACTATCGAATTTGCCCCGCCGTTTGTAACGTATTGAGCATATATATAAGTTTTACTAATACTAAGAAAGTGGTAGTGTACACTCTTCATTTTAACCATTTTGTGTGCAAAAAAGAATATCCATTTTGTATTGATAGATGAATTATAAGTGTTTGGTGTACATTTTGACAAAAAAAAAGGTGTTTAAGAAAAAATTTGCCGCACGTAAAAATTATGCTAGTTATCTTATATGAGGTTAGAAAGCATTGCGACAAAGGAAAAATTTTTTTGCACATATTTAATTAAGTAATATTTTATTACCCATTTACTATATTTATAGGTGGACACATAAGTACTCTATTTCTTAGTTCGTAGTTAATCGTTAAAGTTTAGCATACACATTTTATAAACACAAAAACATTATTATTTGAAACATTGGTCTTGTCCACAAAAATTTATATCATGTGAGCAACGATACCGGCGCGACATCTATGAACACAAATAGAAATTAAAGCTCCGATTGACAGGCTATCTGGAAATACCAAGCATAATGCTAATCCTATGGAGTTTTTTACTTTTTTATTTACGTTGTTAGTCTTTGCAAAGAACAGAATAAAATGCATTCAAAAGAGTAAAAAAGTAAATATTTTCTAGTTTTCGATTTTTAAAAAAAATTTACAAGTATTTTCAAATATATATTAAACATCTGAGAATCCCCATCTAGTTCACTAAAACAATCATAAAAATCAGTGATGATTTCAGCAGATGGAGGGCTGTTTGAAGTTCTATTAATTTCATTCGTAAAGATTCATTTACTCCATTGATCTGGTTTATAACAATAACCCAAAAGCCTGCCATAAAAATATTTTCTTTCTATGGCTTTTAAAAAGCATTTAACTTCATAAATTACTTGAAGCTTTTCAGTCATATCTTCAGCAATGACCTGTAAAGATTTCTGGAAGCTAATACACCCTTCGGATAAAACTGTAGTAGCATCAGCTCTGGCATGCCATCTTGTGTCATTTACTCTTTAGAATTAGTTCAGACTTTTTGTTGTTCTCAACAACATAATCCCTAAACGGTGTGTTGATACTGAGAAAAAGTTGTCAGTTGCTTGTAGATGCCCAAAGAACGAAACTGCTCCTACACACAGCTTTCTGCTGCTCATACTCCAGCTAAATTTAGCGAGTGTGCGGCGCACGGAAGATGTGTGCAAGCTGGTTTATCTTTAAAATATGGGCTTGAAAACCTTTGTAGCATCCCGAAATATTTGTTGCATTGTCAAAAGATTGCCCACTTAAATTTCTTATATCAATGAAGTATTTTTTTAAAAAGAAGGTCAAAACAGTGCTGGCAAACGTTTCTCAAGTGTGACTTTTTATGAAAATGAATGTTATAGAAAGCGCGCGTTCCGCCACTTCCCTATCAGATACTCTCACATATCTAAGCACCTCTGTCAGTTGATCCGTGTGAGATATATTTGGTGTAGAATTAAAGCGCTCAGAGGAAAGTATTTAGCTTCCTGAATGTCACTTATAACATTTTCCAGAACTTTATTTCCCTTAATTTGAATTATTTTTTCACATATTGTAGAAAACAAATGGGAAGGCTTTTTCCTAGACCTTTATTGCCGTATCTAACAATATGTGAACTGAGAAAAGAGTCGTATTCAGCAATTTGTTCTAATATTCCTAAGTAATTGCCATTATGTTGGGAACCAATATGTTCTACAACACCGCGAAACGCTAATCTACGTGATGAGAAAAATTTGATTAATGACTCTTCTCTCTGCAGAAGTGTCATTAATCAAATTCATATTCTTGTTCTAAATTAAATTAATTTTCCAAAGAACTTTCAATATGATTATGTGTAAGTCTTCTAAAAATAAGTGTCTGTACACATTCCCAATGCGTCTTTGTGAATTTTCATTCTTTGTGCAGCATTCTTCCAGTAAGAAAATCCTTAAAAAGATTGAGTTTCGCCAGCAGACGTTTCACTAAATAGGACGCATGAAAAACAATACACATTTCCTGTGCATGGCGAATACATAAACCGTCTCATTTGATTACTTCATCACTTACATGTTTTCGAAACAACATCGAGAGGAAAAATTTTCTTTTACAGACACCATACTGTCTGCATGATGCCGAAAAATCATTGTAAAAATGTTGACATTCCGCAGAATTTCTTTTACACCAAAAATTTCGTACGCCATCCGTAATATTTCACCATAACTCAATATCATTTTGATATTCTGGTCTAAGGTGTTTTCTGTTTTTCTTTTCTAACTGAACATTCGAATGAACTTGAATGTCCATCTTGCATCTGGACTCTATCTTCTCTTCTACAATTTTTGTGATATAGGATCAACTGCCATAATTTCACTTGTAGACGTATTTGGATAAGTATCAAGTAGATTTTCCGTTGATGTTCTAGAAGTGAAGCCGTGTTGAAAAAGATTATATGTTTTATTCATTTGTTCAGCAAGCTTGTTTGATTTAGCTTTTTGATTTTTTTCGTTTTTCTGTATCACTTGGGTACATCTCCTTTAATAACGCCGACATTTAGATATACAGAAATCTAGGAAAATAAAATAAAACAGTAGCTCTTTAAGTCTCAGTAAAAAATAAGTGTCTAGAACAATATTCGCTTGTTTATGGACGATGACTTTTTTTCGAATTTGACTAAGGCCTAATGTAAACTTCAGAAATATGTCTTATATAATTTACTGTAAGAAGGATCATATTTTTTTTCCTGCGTTAACTGCTTCATATTTATAACAACTAACTAATAAAACCACTTAATCTGAATTAATCTTTGATTATAAGCCAATATCAAGAAAAGAATAGCTAAATAGCCTAACAAGATGTTCTATACTCTGTATGCAATCGAACATCCGAAGTCCGGACGAAGTCTGTACAGCGACTCCCCATCAGTAGGATACAAGACGAAGTTTACGCCGCAGATTTGCGTTCTTGACATCAGAGCCTTCACCCCGATATTCTTGGATCTTTAACAGGAAACAAAAAACCTTCTTGAGGAGTCCTAAGTAGCGCGGGGCTCATAGGCAATTGCCTACTCTGCCTTCTCCTATGAATAATCCGGTACTGAGCAAACCTAATGGAAGAAAACGTGCAACATCAATTAGAGAACATCAATCAATCTCAACATCATTGAGATCGACTTGCAAAAATTAAGTGAAAGAATTGAGAAATAAATATTTCACTAATCAAATAAATGAAACGTTATTTGATCATTTCATTATTATTATTATATTATAAGTTATTATTACTATATTATATTATTATTATATTATATTATTATTATATTATAATATTTAATTATCTACGTTTGTATACATGAAAAACAATGAAAGCAATAATAATATGTCAATCTGTTTTGAATTTTCACTCCAATAAATGTTTGTAGTGGGCCGAAATCTAATATAAAAATGTATATTTTTATATGCGCTCCGCGCGCGCAAGAGAGAGAGATTTTGTAATGTTTTTCGGAAATGTCCCTCAAGGTCATTTGGGTTGCCCATCCCTGGCTTGGATGATATGCAAAAAAAAAAGCTTTACTTAAAATCCTGTCGTTTCATTAGAAAGTTTCTTTCATATATATCTGTAGTTATTTGCCATTTTTAAAAAAGTACAGCAGATACAATGTGGGGTGGGAGGGAGGATTATCTTTCTTTTTTATATTATTTTAAATAAAAAGTATTTGTAAAATTTCTATAAGCAAATTTAGTGTTATTAATTACTAAAGTGATCAGTAAGTATTACTGAGTTATGTTTTTAATATATTAGCAGATATGTTATGGAGATTTTTAAACAAATAACAATTTTTTAAAATTAAATTATGCGGTAAAATGTGAAGTACAAGAGAGAAATACTGCTTAAAATATATAAAAAGACCAAAGTTGCTGTTTAGGTGATTTTATGAAACTGAAATCGTTAGCTTCTTTTTATTTAATGAATGTATACATAGAAACATCATGCAATATAATTGTGTACAGTATCACAATGTATTCAATTGAATTGTATGCGTGGTAGGATTCAAATGTTCCCCAACTTAGCCTGTAACATGAAAATGTTTTACAGCAGAGTGACTACAATAACGTTTCTGTGTTACTGCATTCTTCCCCTTTTTTTTTTGTAAAAGTGATTTATCCTAACTCAAGTGGTCGGTGGCTCTCCACGGGGTCGTATTTTGTTGGCGGATGCATTTAGTAACTGGTGATTGCAAAAAATGACGTTTGTAGATTATATATTTAATATCAAATGTAGTAGGAAGTATATTTTGTAGATTGCTACAGAGACTTTCGAAATGTTGAAGCATATGTAAAGCAGTGATACATTATCAAGCACGCAAGTTTTTGAGGGGCATCCATGTTTTAGAGCAGGATAAGTAACGAATACGACGAACGCTCTAGACGTCTGCGGATTTCCTGCACTGCTGAAAACATTGAAAAGGTTTCTGCAGAGGAATGTAAGAATACGTATCAAACAATGACTGGGTAAAAACGAAACCAACTGTTTTGCCCAGTCCTCCTTACTCCCCTGATTTTGTCCCCTTGACTTCCCTGATACTTGTAGAACTGTCACGTCGCTTTCAGGGCCGTTGATTCCAATTTGCAGGTGAAATTAAAAGTACATAGCAGGCTGAATGAAAGAGTATGGTTAAAAATAGATTCCAGACATGTTTCGGTGACATTTACAAGCGATGGCAAAAGTGCGTTGTATCTCAAGGGTCTTATTTCAAAGGAGGATGAGTTTCTTCAATTTAATTGGTAATATTATGTAAGTTATAGACTCAGTCCGGGAACTTTCGAATCCTACCTCGTACATGTATAAAATAGAATTTGTAAGCGTTATTCAATGTATGTTTCATAACTTAACAAATACTCCCTTTTGTAAAATAACATAATTAGAGGGGGGGGGGGAACTGTTGAAAGTTTCTTGATAAAAATTAATTTGCTAATTAGATTCATTGAAAAACATCATTTCTAAAGAGATTAATACCCTTTTCTCACTAGATATTAATTTAATAAAAAAATAAAAGATCGAGTTTAATTTTTTATTCTTTAACTTCACATTAAAATAATTTTTAAACATTACATACATTTTTCTTGATATTCAATTTTAATTTGACAACTTTTTTGTTAATTTTTGTGTGCGTTATTTGTTTCTGTTAGCAAAAAGGTTTGCTGTATATGTGTGTATGTGTGGTGTAACTTATTCGCACAGTCATTGAAATGAAAATACGTAACATATTTGTAACGTCTTTAAATGATTTTCAAAAATTGCTTATTATATACCATATATTCCAGCGTATTATGCGCACCTATACTTTCAAATCTATACTTTTTACTTTAAATATATTCACCGTTTAACACCATTTTCTTTTTACGAAGCATGAAATGTGTACATGTGTAATATTCATTTTACAAATTTGCTCCATTTTTTATAAGTTTGGCATGAAGAAATGGCTTTCAATAAATGGAACAGCTTTGTTTGCCTTACATTGTATGAACGAATTGCTTAAGTAGATTTATAAAATGCATTCATAAATCAAAAAGCTGATGCATTTTTTAAAAAATTAAATGTAGTTTATATGAAATATCTAATAATATGGCTCTAATAGATAAAGTTTTTAACCGAATGATATAGCTTTTTCTACTTTTTTGTAGTCAGTAATTATTAGAAAATGTATGATTCATTCAGCATTAGAATTTGGATTTACTTTTTTTTATTTTTTATTCTAGCTAAACTTCTTCCGACATAAATTCCTTCCTAAAAAAATAATTGTCTTCATAGACGCCAACTCCCCCCTACATTTTCCGGTAATATAAAGAATACAATATAATCATGGTGTTAATAATTGCACACAAAATTCTTAAACATAACAATTTAGTTAAGAATATTAACAGAATATCAGGGGAAAAAAAGATTTTTCTTAATGTTCGTATTTTATTTTTTAATGCAATTTTACTTTTTAATTTCAAATTATAAACAAGATTTCAGAAACACAAATTAAAATTTCATAATAATTCAATTTCCATTAATATTGTAGCTGTATTTAATGTATTGATACAATTTTTTTTAGTATTTGGCCTGAAATTGCTTATAATCGCATAAACACTACAACATAACAAATATAAATAGACATTTCACGAAACTATTTTTCAATTTCACTAAATTTTATGTAATTGTAATATATTTTTTTTATAAAAATTCAATACGATGTTTGTGTTTAATACTTTTCTATAACAATTTTTTATATTTGGTGTAAAATTATATTTAATAATAATCGTAAATCACCTGATCTGTAATATTCAATCAATTTTTAGTTTTTCTTAATAAATTATTAACGTGACTAAATCTACTTCAGCGAAGTAAGTAGATAAAAGCTAAGACGGGTCAATTAAAAAATTTTCAGATATCATTGCAATTCCAAAACATGGTATAAAAATTTTTGAAAATTGATTTTATCTTCCAAATTCTTTTTTTCAATACGTTATTCTTGCAGCAAGATGTCAATGTTATATTACTTTCAAATGGAATCAAATTCCAAGACAGGATATTTAAACTTTCCAAATTCTTATAACGAGCTTTGTTATCTCTTTTTAATTGTTTCAAGTGGCCAGTGTAGATTTGAATGTCCTCGTCGACATTAATTTATCTTTGTCAACAGATAAAAGTAAACTAAACGCTGGGCCCAACAACTTATCAGGGACAAGGCTACTGTGCCCATCTTAGTTTTCATGACCTTGGGCACTGAGGTGTGCATGAGTAGATGTTCCGGTCAGGTGGTCAGTCTGACGCTCCTTGAATATTCAAAGTGCGCAGTTTCAGATTGTGTCGGTGTAATGTATTGTGAAATTAATTTCCAATGCATTTTACATTTTAGTTCAAAAAGTGTTGGCCCTCATTTGATCTTTGCATTTCGTTTTCGAGAGTTTAAAAAAAAATGGAATTTCTATGAATGACATCCTACAAAAAGTACAATTCTTAAAGTACTGCGTCAAAAATATTTTTTACTTAAGAGTTTGATGTTAGAGTGTTGGAGGTTTTTGAGAATGACCCGCTAACTTCATTTAGTGAGAGAAGGCGCTAATTTACTTATTTATGGTGAATGTCAACGAAACGCGATGCATGCTGCACGGAAGTATGCCCCGTTCGTTTAACAGCTGGGAAACATCCAAATGTGGCGTCAATCGCATATGCAGTACGTCGGTTCAGAGAGACAGGCAGCATCGCGTACTGGCAGTCTTGTGGGTTCAGGTATCCTAGTAACGTCATGGGGTAATTTACATATATGCTAGACCTGGGGTTATCAACTAGCAGCTTGCAAAGAGTTCTTTTTTTCGTTCTTTCTATCTTTCTTTTTTTTGTATCCTGCAAAAATAATCAGAAAGTGAAATGGACACCAAATGTTCTTGATATTTGGTCAACATATTGTTACGAATTTTGTATACAATAATGTAAATAATTTGTATTTGGATGTGCAATGCCTTTATATTACTCTATGCTATATTTATTTCATGTTAAAGTTGTAATATTCACAAGCAAAGCCGTCCCTTACGTTATAATGGCGATCCTATGGGAACTTGGTGAAATATTGGCGATAGAGCCAAGTGTGCATCATTTTTGGCAACCAAGCTGGCGACCATGTTGGCGAGTTCGGGACCCTCTGGATTCGTCTAGAAATTAGTAAAGAAATCCACTAATTTCATGATCTGTGACGCGAGCGCATCTTTCCAAAAATTTTGGCCCTGGCTATAAATAGAGCGTTACTCGCCGCAACAGTCAGTCTGGTTTCAAACAGTAAGTAGCGAGTCTGGTTTTGACTAGCGATTAGTGAACTTGTCTTGATCGTGATTAGCTCGGCTGTGCTTGTGAATAAGCTTATATATACGTGTATTTTTAGATACTGATAATTGTGTCTAAGTGCTATTGAAGGTGTGAAATCCTTCTGATATTTATTCTGCGAATTTTGCTGTTGAATCTTGTGTTCTAAGGATTGATTTTCGACAATAAATACTCATCGCTCTTAAAGAACTGTCTTGTTGTTTACGACTGATTTTGCATAAAATCCTCGAGCCCCGATCTACGTAACAATATATTTGTGAGCAAGGTTTTTTTTGTATGAAGATTAACAAGAGTAAATATAAATGCAAGAGTTGCCTCTCATTAACTTGCAGGCTGTTATGAGAATTTCAACCAACAATCTCACTCTTGATTAAAAAAAATTCAAAAAAAAATAAATAAATAAAAGGTACGTTTGTTTTATTAGACTGATTCTAAAATCAAATGGGCTTGCAGCCATAGATGATATTATATTTGTACATTAAATATATTGAATATTATTCAACTCATACTTATTGATTTTTATGTTTCAATTTATGCTTTTTCTGAGATACTCAGTTAACTAGCGAATGCAATCACTTAAAGAAGATGTGTGTGTGTCTGCAGCCCTCTAGTATCATCCTCTTTCACGAAATGGTCCTCGAGCCGAAATAGCTTCTCAACTTTGAACTACCCCATCCACACAGCAGTGCAAGAGACATCAGTAATTCTTGTTACTTAACAAGGGACCGAGTGTAGCTAACACTGCTAGGTCTCAGAAGTTTTGCTATTTGGAGGTCCGCAGTCGTTAAGGGTTTGAGGCTCATGGGTTGAAGAGTCGAAGAACTAAAATAGTGAAAAGATTCGCTGACCTTAAATTATCAAAATACCATGTAAAGCAAATAGAAAAACTCAACAGTCCAAGAAAATTTTTATAATGATGGTTTAAAAAATTAAAAAAGCTTACTAAAGAGCTTATAATTTTGCTATATAAATTTCTCTCGATTTCTCATCGGCAAATTTATTAATTATTTTTGTCGTATCTACACTGCTGGCCATTAAAATTGCAACATCAGGTAGGAGGGATCTGGTGAACGTCAAAATCACGTAAAATGGAGGAAAAGTTGGGATATGCATATAATTAGTATTTCAGCACATTTAGACGACGCTTGAAGGAGAAACGATATCTGAAGCCCTGCATAAAAGATAAAAGGAAAGTTGTGTAATGCATTTTCCTTTCGGAAAGTGTTTTTGTAAGGTCAGAGTTTGCTCCGAATATCGTGCTATGCCTCGAATAATAATAAGAAATGCTAACTAGCAAGTGTCGGAATTTGGTAGAGACAGGATCGTTGGCTATCGAGAGTGTGGATTATCGTTCCATGAAATCACCCGTCATACTGGTCGAAATTCAACTACCTTTTATGCGAATATGGAATCAATGGGTTGCTGAGGATTTTAATAAACAGCATTCTGGATCTCCACGTCCTGCCATGACTAAGTATGAGAGAGCAGGCATATTACGATTTCGGCTTTGCAAACCGCACATTCCCATCATGGGCCATTAGTCAAGAAATGGATATGTTTTCAGCACTCCCAGTATCCGTAGGTATGGTGTGATGACGTTTGCAACTTCGTAGACTGTCAATACGGCGGCCATTACTCCGCTTCCCCTGACCCTGCAGCATAGACAGAGACGTCGACTCTCTCTCTGGTGCACTGAACGACAAAATTGAATACAGGAGTGGCCCAATATCATGTTTATAGATGAGTCCTGGTTCTATGTGCATTGTCTTGCTAGATTTCAGATGGTACTGCAAGCAGGCTCCTAGGAGATTTCTCGTCGCCTTCATGCATCAGATATTGCCATAGGGGCCCTGCACCTGGTGTATGGATTTGGGCAACCACTGGGTTAACGACACGCACATCCATAGTTTGGATCGACGGTAATATGAACGCAGATCGGTACATTTCTGACATTTTAAATCCAGTGAATGTCCCCTGGGCCGTTTTTTTGCTTAGGCTACCTAGGCACGTACCTAGGGTGCAGGAGATTTTGGGGGCATAATCATAATTTTTTTCACATGAATTTAGTCCATCGGACCAAATTCATGTGGGAAAAAATTGGTATTTACGTGCTATTGCAGCCATATTGGTGACATTGAATAAAACCGCACGAATTCTAAAAACTGAATACGCTGACAGGAATATGGAGCGCTTAGTCGGAAAATATCATGTGAAAAGTAAGTAATTATAAATAAAAAATTAAGACTTCAAATTTTGATTGTATATTAATTATACTTTTATATTTATACTGAAGTGAGATTTTTCAAATATATTGTTTAATTTTTTCCAAAAAAACATACTTTTGCGTAGCATCACTATGAATTTTCTGAAAATTGTCATTCTTTGTTACGATATCTGACCTCCAGCCAAATATTTTGGGAATATCTCAAAAAGCTCACATCAGCATTTACAGTTACATATCAGTAATATGAGGATTCTTCATACAGTAGATTCTAAGAAAAAGGTACACATAATTTTAAAAGCATCATTTTGAGAAAATTCCATTTTTATTACAAAATGTCAGTGCATCACAAAAATTACGAATTACAACGTGTATTTGTCCCATTTTATTAAACATTAGCTTCTTCTCGATTTATTTTAAGACTTTTTTTTGTTTCCTATTTTACTTAAATTGCCTAGAAAAGACAAACATAGCATTTTTCAGTTTTTGTCCAACGAGATATTTTGTGGTATTTACATCATTTTCCTCAAATTCTGTATCAATTTTTGAAGAATTTTCATATTTGATGCATTAACCTTGTCAAAGTTGACCATAAAGCCTCATACTCGAAAATATAATGTGAAAATGTATCTATATGGTTATGGTATGCATTTGGGAATACTTTTTACTCCAAAGAAGAAACTCACTTTCAAATTGTGAATTTTCTTTTCTTTGGTTCATGATTTCTTTACATTATTATTGTTTGATTAGTATTAATACCTAAATACTTCCATTAAATTCTACGGAATGCATGTAAACTTCGCTTCAAAAACAGATAAACAGACTTACAGTTATTCTATTGTTAATTGCGTACGAATAAATAAAACAATTTATTTGAAAATGCTTCCCAGGTTTAAGAGGTTGGTGTTTACTTTTTTATCTGTCAAAGTGAGCGTGGCATGTCAGCTGATTATTTTTTGAATAGTCCTTTTGACATACTTTTAATTCATAAATTGCAAATATGTTATGTCCCTGGAAAGGTAATGAATTGGAGATTTTAGAAATATTAAAATTCATATTATGAAGATCATTACCTCACTGACTTTTCTTAATTTATTGCAATGAGTGAATTTAAAATACGCGCAATGAAATTGAATTTCGCTAAATGGACCTTGCGTTAGTAGTTAGAAGCTTTTAGCATGCACAATCAGACTTATAACACATAAGGCTACATTGCCTATTTTTATAACAATGTAAAACTATTTATTTTTAAAAGTGATGTCTTAAAATAAGAATCTATAACTTGAAATAGAATGTGTAATCTTTGTAGAACTATCTTAGATTTAGAAGTTATCCGCTAATATTTTTTTAATAATGTTTTTTAAAATCAAAAAGAATACATTCAAGTTCATTAAGCAATTTTTTTTTATCAAGTTTTGATACTAAATTAAATTTGTTCCTGCTTTTTTAAGAATTTAATCTTATTCGACTCTAGAGCAATTCGACAAAGCTAACTAATTATTCAAACATTCTATATTTTTTATTCTTCAGAAATCTACTTGAAAGAGATTTTGGTTGAATTGTCGAATCGGCCACTTATCCCACCAAGTGTTTTCTCGCCAAATCGATAAAGACGTCAAATCTGGTAACCCTTTTGATTTTTGTACCAGTGAGGGAGAAGTCGGATTGTGTTGTAGTAGGGTTGCTACTCCAAAACACAACACGCAAAAACGCTTCAAATTAGAAATTTTTCGAAATTTGGCGCACCAGTGACCGATTCGACAATTTCTCTCCCTAGAGATTTTTAGTTTATTATAACATTATGTAAAAAAACAATGGCAGTTATAGAGACTGCCGATAGAAGTGAAAACTTAGAACTTTTAGTATTAAAATTTGAAATTTCATAATGTTTGAATTAAAATTATCAAAATCAATCTGATTTTCACATTTATTGATACTCCAAGCAACAATTATATACATGTTTATATGGTTGTTTATTATTCAAATATATTACGGGCTGTACAAGATCATGACAAAATATAAATATAATTCAATTGAAATAACAAATAATATACAATCGTATTATTTATGGATAGTATTTGTATTTACTTAAACTTCAATGTACTTTATCTTTATTCTAATTTTTTTCATCATTGTCATCAAAAATTTCAACAATACGTAGATTTCTTGTACTTTCAATTATTTCATTTTGATCTAAAAAAAGATACAATAGGCTTATGGTAACTAAAGTAAGATAGGAAAATGTTCGATTCAAATTTATCTAAATATCGCATTAAAACCGCATCCATCAACGTTTTATATTGTGTAGTACGTCAATTTAGATCATTAGACATATTTAAATTGTTTCATTCAGAAATTCAATTAGTGGTAGATTTTTATCATCTGCAAAGTTAATATTGAAGTTTCCACTAAAAATCATCGGTACATTATCATATTTTTGCCAAATCTTTTTTCGAGTATTTCAGAACCTTCTTTTGTATAAATCATCAAATTTTCGAATAAAAATTGTTGTATCTGTCTCATAGATTTTCCAGGCGAAATATAAATGGCAACCATTAATATGTATTGCCCACTCTCGGAGTCGCAACGAGCAACGCATTTTCACTTATATCAGAAACATTAACACCAATGCTTCTAGTGAATTTAGTATGTACGTCCATATGTGAAGTAATGAAGTGTGACGTATCTTGAGTATTGTGATAAATAAATAACTACGCCTGCTGCTGGAACTTCGGGTCTTTTATAACTTACAACAAGGTTAAAATTCGGAATATCAAGTGGTTCTGCGTTTTTCATACGAATTTCTGACAAAAGCAGAACATTTGACTTTTTTACGAAAGCATCATTTTTAGGTCAGCTGCATGCGCATGCAAACTTCGACAATTGAATGAAAATATCGATAATCCTTTCTAGTTGAAGATGAATTCTAGAAAAGTTTTGGTGACCGTTTGTAGTGTATTGTTTTGTAACCTCTTCAATTCTAATGTTAGAACCTCTCGATGACTTGTTGATCTTTTATGATGTTTATTTGTATTAATAACCATATTTTAAACTTCAACACATTAATCTTGAATTATTATTAGATTTTACAAAATTTTTAATTTCAAAATCTGCGATAAAAATATGATTGAACAACTAGAAGTCTGTTTCACCATGGTAGTAAGAAAAGTTTAAGCCACTGTGAAATACTAATCCGGATTGCGTGATGCATTGCAGAGATAAAATATTAGAAAATAAATGATACAAAATTTTCAAACGCCAGAATAAATACGAAGATTTAAAATAATTTTAAATAATATAAATTTTTTAAACACGAAAATAAATACGAGTATTTAAAATAATTTTCGGTTATTTTTTTTTTATCTAAAAAATATTAGTTTATTTATTTTCTACTCACTGTTGTACTACACAATGTTTCTTCAATTAAACGATTCAAATAATAATCAAACAAAAACTATTTCAACAATGCACAGTATATACACATTTTTTGAAGTTTTCACTAAATCCATTCAATTTCACAAAAAGATATACATAGCACTATACGTCAGCTGTATAGCTACAGAAATACTGCTCTAAGCATGTCGGTGACGCGAACACATATCACCTATCCAAAAATAGTCTAAGGTGCACAGCACACTGCGCGTGCGGCAGTAATTAGCATGTCGGTCACGCGAACCCATAAGATTTTCCCCTACCAAAAAGTGCCCAACGCCGCTAAAGAAGTTTTCACTTCAAAAACATTGTATGTATAAATTTACCATTAGCATCATCTCTCTTTCGATTTTAAAATGCTAACAATTTAATGATATGCTTTATATTATGTGTGATATACGAAGCATAAAATGCTCCCTTTGTACTAATGTAAATGAAAATTTTTTTTACACTACTCATACCTTTTATATGAAAATAAATTTAAAAAAGCATATTTAACTTAAATTTTTTTTTTTCGTTAAGCTTAATAAGCAGAAATTAAAATGCGTGAAAATGTTACATTTCAACTAATATTTCTGGGATGATTAAATTTTTATTTTAATAGTGCATAAAATATTTATGATCACACTAAGTCATAAAAAGTACAAGATTTTTAGAATAAGTTAGTTGTAAGCATTTTATGGGAATAATATTTGTTAGCATTAATGTAAAATACCCATACATTGAAGCGTATGGTAGCACATGACGAATTTTCTTTGAAGAAAATATATAATTTCTTTTAGAACACAAACGAAAAATATAAGTGTTTTATACACATATATTGTATATTTTAAAAACGATACCTGTTGTTTAGTAAATAGATGACGCTGTTGCTTCAACTCAGGGCAGTAGTGAGCAGTTTAGCAGAGAGAGGGGAACTGAGAATAGTTGTGAGGTTGAATGAGGTCTGAGTAGCTCAGTTTTAGTAGTTATAAAATTAAGTTATTAATTGGAAAAGCCTTAAAATGAATTTAATATTGGTAATAATATCAACAACTTAAAAAAATATTCTATAAAACACAAAAACTATACACTAAACTTAATATATTTAACATTTTAGTACAATATCTTTGAATATAAATCACAGCGTTTAAACCTTTGGGCAATGAGTTCATCAATTATTTTTTTCTGCATCCT